>JANHGB010061256.1:0-15847 GCA_026283785.1 Coracopsis vasa
TGAATCAGTGCTGCTAAAACCCCCCACAACACAAATACCCCGGGCCCTTCCAATCCTGCTCAGTGTGACAGCTTGGAACCAGTTGCCTTTGGAAACCCAGCAAGTACAGCTGATGTTAGATAAGTTTCTTCTCAACTTCCCGGCGTGCTTCTGGGTTTCACGTTACCGAGGAAGATTTAAAGCACTCGGAAAAGGTCATTTCTCATTAAGATATTCCAAGCAAGGAGAGTTGGGTTCATTTGCTAAGGGCAAGCTTTGGACCACTGCACACAAACAGAACTGAAATAGCTCTGTGGAGCGTGAGTTTTGCCTTCAAGCAACATGGGCATATCAGAGAGATTTGATATAAACTTTATCCCAGTGTAACAGGAGTTTATCCTTATTGGAGCCATTCCTGTTATTCCATTCCTCACTCAGGTTTTATTAGCTGGCGTTGGTGACCAGAACTAGATGGAAATCTGCTGATGGCTCATAGGAGCCTTCCCAGAAACAGTTGTTGAATTGTGCTTGAAAACCATGTGTGGAAAGCACATTTTAAAGTCAAATTATAGATTAGTCATAGTTGGTTCAAATTCCTTGAGGAATAGAGGGTAGCAAAGCAGAGACTATTCCCTTGGAGCAAGTAGCTGTGTGGTTGTAGTACAAGACCCTTGCATGTTAGTTCTGTTTGGTAGGCTGGGGACAGGCAATGTGGTTGGAAGATGGAACTTGGAGCTTGTGCTGTTAGAGTGTCCTGTCCCTGCAGGCCCTTGTCCGAAGCCCCTCTCCAGGTTTCCTGCAGCCCCTTTAGGCACTGGAGCTGCTCTAAGGTGTCCCCTTAAGGAGCCTTCTCTTCTCCAGGCTGACCCAGCCCAGCTCTCTCAGCCTGGCTCCAGAGCAGAGCTGCTCCAGCCCTCACAGCATCTCCGTGGCCTCTCTGGACTCACCCTTTGTTCATGCAGCACCTGATGAGCACCAGAACCCTGACCTCTGAGAGGGGCTTCTTGTGCTGCTGCGAGGTAAAAAGTCAAAACCACTGAGAAGCATGCTAGTGGGACAGAACATGAGATTCTTCATGTTACTGACAGTGCAAGACACAGGGACCTAAGCCTGTGTTTGACAGTCTGTCATTGTAACCACTGAAACCTGAAAGGTCCCA
This sequence comes from Coracopsis vasa, assembly GCA_026283785.1. Classification (NCBI taxonomy): domain Eukaryota; kingdom Metazoa; phylum Chordata; class Aves; order Psittaciformes; family Psittacidae; genus Coracopsis; species Coracopsis vasa. The sequence goes on from JANHGB010061256.1 coordinate 1,139, forward strand.
TTAAAACCTCATAAAGAGTAATTCAGTGATGTTTGCATATGTAAAACAAAATGCTTTCACAGCTCGGCTTTATGAGCAGGTATGGACTTGAAGAATTCTGAACGCATTTGTGTGTTTTTATGAATGTCATGAACTCCAAATTATTTAGCAGATTTTGCCACTTTTTTTCTCTCCTCCCCAGGCTTTCACCGTTGCTTACAGCCCAAACCACAAAGAAAGCATTAAAATTATTGATGTGAGCTAAGCAGGAGGGCCACTGCCAAAAATAGCAGTATTCACTCAGGCTCATTCTGTGGAGCTCTGGAAAAATTATTCCCATGCTACAGCAAAGATCACATTTTTTCCTTTCTTCACTAATAGCAAAAATATTACCTTTCAAGTGGTCTGTTATTCCTGCAGCTGGGGGATAAGCAGGTTGGATGGAGTTTGAGGTAGCTAAATGAGCAAGGCTTGCTGATCCAGCCTCCTGCTGATACAGTGAATGATTTATGATGCTTTTCTCTCCTGGTGCCTTATCACCCCCTATTTTTGCCTTCAAGGTGATGGCAAAATGAGGCAAATGGGCAAATGAAAGCTCATGTTTGACCTACCTGAGCTCCAGGAGTATTGCTGGGTTTCCTTTCTCCTTTAATGAAGTGTATGGGAGCAGTTTGAGTGCATGTTTGGGCTCTCAGTATGTTTGGAGTGGATGCTCAGTCCTGCCTTGCTGTGATCAAAAAGACATTTGAACACCATGAAAAACATGGGCAGTCTGAAGAGTACAGGTATGTACCTGCATGAGACTTGTCTTGTGTAGGGTGTCAACATCCTCTCAGAGAGATTCAGTCCAGTTGTTTCAAGGTGGCTTCACACAGGAGCTGATAAGTCTTAACTTCCATGAGGCTCCCCCATGTACACACATTTCACATACATTAATGATAGTGGAGCTCTGGTCAAGAGGTGTACAAGCAGCCAGCTTTAGTGTGTGAAGCCCATCTCCCACTCTTCACCATATCTGCTCTCCTGTTTCCTCCAGGAGAGCACAGCACCCTTCCTGACTGGTCCCTTGCTCATCTGGGACACTCTCATCAGGTGTCTGCATGGGAGGAGCTGACCTAGCACTTGGCCTACATGGTCGTTCAAGCCTCCAGAAGTGAAGTAGCTGTTTTATGGGGTCCAAACTGCAGCCCTGGGAGCTGTAGCGACTTGTACAGGGTCCCAGGCTGAGTCAGTATCAGTGGTAGAAAGAGCCCACCAGTGCTGCTGTGGGGGGAGACAGGAGACTCTGGAAAGCAGGTGGAATTTACAGAGAAATAGAAGTGATCCAATAAAGTGCTGAGAAAACAGGTGGGACATGTAAAAGAAAAGGTGAGATGTCTAAAAAGAACCTGATAATCCCAAGGTGTGTTATATTGTTGAAGGGAATAAGAGGCAAAGAGTTGATATTGTCTATTGGAGTAAGTTCCCTCTGATAGATACAACTCTAATTACTAAGAAAATGCACTTTTATACCTCCTTTGGTCAGTGAGGGTCAGCTTTTTTGGTCAGCAGTGCTGCTTTCTGCACTGAGATTAACCATGGCAGAAAATCTCTGATGATTTGTTAGCTGATGCTCCTAGAAGATAATCTGGGGAGCAGGTTTTGGAGCTGGGTTCTCCTACCACCCATGCCCAGCTTTGTCATCTGGCAGACCTGTAACTACCTGTAGTAAGATGAATATAACTCTTATGTTCCCCAGATGATTTGAAAGGCTAAATTCATTTGGGTAACAGTATAGGATTTTGAGATCTTAGAACGGTGTCAGTACGAGAAGGGATCATTGCCAGGTTTAAAATCCATCCTTGAGTCCATGATTCAGAAATAAAGTCACGAGCAAAAATGAGAGAGAAACTCGATGTCTCTGTAAAGCTCAACCACAAATTGCTCATCCTGTTGATGAGCTATTAGCAGAGATGGGATAGCAGAGAAAATGGGTGAGTGCTGTTTGGTGTCTTAGCAGTGACCCTGGAGCCCATTCTGCCCTGACTGAAGCCAGCTGGGCTTTTGTATTTGACTTCAGAAACCCCTGTGTTGTACTCAAGCAGCAGACAAATACGCAGTGATTAAGAACTTAGTAAGCATCGCACGTCAGGTTATGTGAAGTGAGATTGAGATCATTCCTGCACTTGCTTGTAAAAGGTTGTATCTTGGAGAATAGCAGCAGCAGTAGATGGGGGGGCAAGTGATGTGTGGGCACTCTGATGGCTGCGTGGTGAGAGCAAGAAGAAATCATCCTAGATCATAGAATCATAGAATGGTTTGGGTTGGAAAGGACCTTAAAGCTCATCCAGTTCCAAACCCTGCCATGGGCAGGGACACCTTCCACTAGAGCAGCTTGCTCCAAGCCCTGTCCAACCTGGCCTTGAGCACTGCCAGGGATAGGGCAGCCACAGCTTCTCTGGGCACCCTGTACCAGAGCCTTACCACCCTCACAGGGGTGAACTTCCCAATGTGTACTGTAAATCTACCCTCTTCTACTTTAAAGCCATTCCCCGTTGTCCTGTCACTACATACCCTTGTAAATCTCCAGGTTTCTTCTTGTCCCCTTCAGGCACTGGAAGCTGCTCTTAGGTCTCCCCAGAGCCTTCTCTTTTCTAGGCTGAACAAGTCCAGATCTCCCAGTGTTTCTCCATAGCAGAGGAGCTCCATCCCTCTGATCATCCTTATGGTCTCCTCTGGACTTGCTTGAGCAGCTCCACATCCTTCTTATGTTGGGGCCCCCAAAGATGGATGCAGTACTGCAGGTGGGGTCTCATGAGAACAGATTAGAGGGGGAGAATCCACTCCTTCGCCCTGCTGCTCATGCTTCTTTTGATGCAGATTTAGGGCTGAGGGAGAGGAAAGCTTAACAAGCTGAGAGCACCATGGCAGCAAAACTAGGACCTACAGAAAAAGTAGGATCCTGGAGAGAGGTGTGCTTCCAAGCCCCCTTGCTAAATAATGTGGAAAGAAACACATGCACATCATTATTGTAGGAGTTTTTCTCATTAGATCAAAAGGACAACATCACAGCAATCTGTTGCTTCTGTAGGAAACACAGCATCCAAGAGGAGGAGGAGGAGACACATGTGGGCTGCAAGAACGCTCTTGAAAAACAACCAAGGAGACAGCATGAAAGAAACAGCATATGAGGTGGGGTCAGAGCAGTCCCAGTGCAGTCAGAGAGGAATGAGAAGGCAGATGAGTGGGTGAGGACAGACACCCTACTGAATGTTGATCATGGCACAGCCTCCATCTGTCCTTCCTTGGTGCACCCACTCCTAGTGCTAGGAATAAGCTGTGATACCATGGAATCAGGTTGCTATTTGTAATGGTAAAACTGCTGCTGAGAAACACAATCTTTGTTTCCTAGTGAGTGATAAAGAAACAATAATAAATGGTGTTTACAGGCTCAAGTTGTTTGCAGCAGCACTCTTCTTCTCTACAAACTATTCTGCGTGTGCTATCACAGCCTGGAGATCCCATGCACTACATGCATGGGTAACTTACCTTTCTTAAGCTCCAGTAGTTCATGGCTATGAGACCAAGGCATGTAGATACCAACCAACCTCCACATCCAATAATCACCCCAGGAATTGATGCTAATACAAAACTACATCCAATAATTCAATAACTTTCACGTTGACAACCCAGCAGAGTTTCAGCAGTTAACACCTTCTTGCTGTGATGATTCTCCTTGAGAACTATGGAGTAAAATAAGTCTAGAGTTGGTTAAGTTAATCTAAAAATATAAGTTACCTTCAGGAAGCAGAATACTTGCAATCTCATTTAATTCTTGATACATCCATCAAAAAGACTTTTGTCACGTATCTTCCCATCAAGGAACTGGACAGGAATATCAGATGAAAAAGAGGGGTTTTCCTACCTTTTTTCAGACAGTTAGTAGGGAGAGGACAGAACCATTCATAATCAGCCATACGATGCCTTAGCTATGGGGCGAGTACTCGAATGTCTGCAATACTATTGGCATAGTATGAAAAGCAGACAAAAAAAGACCAAGTTCCAGCTCCCAGGTTTACTGTTAGATTAGTTCTGCCTTGACTTTTGTACTTGACACTTTACCTGTGATGACCTTGACACTGAGGATGGCTGCACAGCTCCAGATGTCTGAACTTTGTGCTCCTGTCTCTGAGATCAGTCCTGCTTCAAAAGCTCGTGAGTGGTTGCACGAGGGCACAAGGAAATGTCAGAAGTCAGTAAAGACATGTATTTTTGTTTCAGCACTGAATTTCCTTTGGAAGGCTTAGTTGTCACTCTTGGTATGAAATGACTGACTGCTCTGCATGAGGGTGTTATCATGTTCTGAACTTTAATATGGTCCCCATTAGAGCCAGGAAAGGTCACCAGGAAAGGTGCGCTGTGTTATCCCTGAGGTAACAGTATGAGCTTGTGGGTTTGTTTTAGGCATATTTAAGGTGAGAAAAAAGGAATCCAGAAAGAAAAAAGTAGCTAAATCTTTATGTATGTCTTCTTTCTGGAGGGAACCCCTGTCTGGACTGATACTTCATTGCACACGTTCACCAGCAGTAAGAAAGTTGCTTTATTTACTTTGACTTCTTTAGTGGCAACTTCTCAACTGAGCACAAAGTTTCTATGTTTTTTTGCCAGCTCCAAACAGATGAAATGACTACTTGGTAAATTCCATAGAAACTTTAAGACTTTCAATCACTGCAGTAAATGCTACTGTGCCCCAGCTCCTGCTTTTACTAAATGGTATTATAAGCACCTTAATTATAGTCCATGTTGTCTGATGGGCCATGGAAAAGGTCGTCTTCCAAAGAGCATGATAACAAGGGTGGAGTGATACTGGTTGCTTTTTGTCTGTTAGGAAAGACAGGGCTTTGCAGAGAAGATGATTAATAGTAGACAATGTTAATCTAAATATATCTCAGACACAAAATATCACATTCCTTCAGGCTTGCCTTCTCAGGGGGTACCGCCATTAACCTTTACTGTGGGAATACCAAAGGCATCTCCTCCTCTTCGGAGCAGAGCTAGAAACGAGGTATGTTTTTGTTGTGATTTCACTGTTGAAGCTGCAGCAGTACAATGAAGTCTCTCACTTGTGCTGCTTTTAGCAGTTGAGTTCAGGGCTTCCAGGTTGAGATTTAGTTCAAGGGCAGAGAACAGAAACATTCACATTGACTTCACGGTGGCTTGAACGAATTCTCCACGCCGCTGCCAAAGAATCAGACCTGGCTCTTATGGATGGATTAGTCCCCCATTATAGCCCATGTCTGCCTCTCTACTTACTTTTATAGGTCAGATCAAATATAAGTTGGAGGCAGCTCGCTTTTAAAGTCTCTGCTGTATTCAGTAGAGCAAAGCATCTGGCAGGACGATTTAATTTCTGACTCCCACTGCTAATGGCATGGTGTTGGGCCTTGGGGTAGGCAGGCTTTCCTTATCACCTTGGCAGGCTTCCAGATCCAAAGAATCATCATTAACGTCTGCCCTGCTGGCATTCTTGCCAAATGCAAGGGATATCTGTTAAATAAACACTGGCAGTTCCCAGTCCAGGGAAAGAGAAAGGGAGTAGAGGGAAAACAATCCTTGACATTTCAGTGACTCTAGGGCTGGCTGACACCTGGTACCACCCTTATCTGCGGGTGTTTGTGCAGAGCTGCAAAACACAGCTTCTCCTCTTGGCTCTTTTGCTTTCTTGAAATAGAACTGGGAAGACTTGTAATGATAGGAGTAACTTTCTTGGATAGGAACTCTTTTCTTTGTCTTGTATTTTTTTCCAGCCTAGGGAGACCCCTGTGTTAACATCTGTGCTCCTGTTCTCCTCTGAAGTACAGCAAGAAGAGCGTTGCAGCTTGCGTGCCTCGGACTTTGCCAACAAAGCTTTTCCTACAGTTTTTTTCCTCCAGTTTTCCTCCCTAGTGGATTAGATACAATGCAGATTTACTTTCGTGGGAGCACTTTCCCACCTGACTTCCTATCTCTTCATCCATCAAACCAAAACAGCCACACTGATCTGCCAGTAATCAGAGCAACTGGGGCTCACCCCGTTCTCAGCGTTCCTCGGGAAGTGCTTTCTCTGTTTGTTTCAACCATTTCACTTTCTTTCTTTGTAGCTGAACTCTCAATGGCAGCTGGAGGTTTATTTTTCCAGCTGTTCTATTTTGCTTAATGGCAATAAAATTACTTGTTTGGATATTTCACAGTATCAATAAATGAGCTGTCTAGGTTTTAGTTTTGCAGTGCAGTTAAGATCTGGAGGAAGATTCATTCTTTCAGAATGTAATTGGGAGACAGTAAAATATTTATTGTTCAAAGAATAACATAGGGTCAGACCTTGAGTTTGCTACCCAGGTCTGGAACTGGATTTCATTTCTGCTTGTTTTGCCTTGATTCACTGATTACACTGATGCAACCTCAGTGTGTATCTGAGGTAGCTCAGGGCACAACCAAACTCTCTTTTATGCCATCTTTATAACAAGTTAATGAAAAGATTGGCCAGTAATTAGAAGGATTTGATGTCTTGATTGTAAGGATATTTTTATACTTAATTCTTTCCTGATAATGATTTGGGATGTGGTTTGCAACTGCTCCCTTGCCAAAATTTCCTCAAATTCTATATTGCATGTACAGGGTTGTATTTTGCTCACTCCTTTTCCTTGGAATGGTTGAGGCTGCTCCCATCTTTCCCTCAGTTTCAAAACAAACAAACACCATCCCCACCCATGATGAAACTTCCCATCAGGTTAACGTTATTCCTGCGTTTTCTGATGTGCTGCTAAAAGTCTCCTCTTACTTGTGGGTGGGATGGGGCAGGGGGAAGCACCCTGACTGCTAAGGGGCACTGACAAAGTACAGAACGCAGTTTTGACCAGATCCTCATTTGGGAGCATGAAGCTTTTATGTCTCAACACTTCCCTTTCTGAAGCATGCTGACATTTGAATACATGAATGTGTTTTCAATGAGGATAACTTCATCACCAGCACTGGGAGCTTGTGTATCTCCTCATTAAACCAGAACCAATCTGAATCTCCCCAGATGAATCTTTGGTGTATTTTTAGTTCAATATTTTGCTCCACCCCTGGCCAGCCTGTATATGGGAAACCTGCTATTTCCTGCTCAGTTATTCAACACTGGAGCCAAGCTAGTTGCAGTTCCAGAAGCAGAACCAAGCAAGGCAACTGTGGTTAGAGTGGAGTTAACTGGAAACATTCCCAAAAGATAGCAGATTTGCTCCCAAGCACACAGTGATCCACCCACCTACAGTGGAAAAGGAGCATCATTTGCAAATCATAACCCTTTCACTCTGTGTAGATTCTATCTGGACACTTACAGGCTTCTGGTAATTGTATGTAAAAAGAGTTATGAAGAGCATGCTGTTGGCTCTCCACAAGTATTGAAAATACTATTAAGTATCTTTGCAGTGGAAGTTATCCCCTTAGTTGTCAAAATATTGCAGCTGAAGCATAAAAAGATGGCAAGAGAAGAAGTGTATTATATTGACAGACTGCTTAAAATAGGCAAATGCATATTAAGTAATTGTAGATCCCTAAACCGGATTAAGGTTACACATCTATTGCTCTACTTTCATTGTTTTATTAGGCTGTCCCAAACCCTAGCTGCTGGAACATGGCTCTAATGTTGCTAGCCAGGAAGATCCTTAAATGCAAGTGTGCTCAGGTAAGGAGGAAGGAGGCACCTGCAGTTGCTGTGTGGGCTAATAAAACACTTTGGTGAGCAGATTTAGTAGGGAGGAGCACTCTGTAGCAGCGTCCTGAGTCCAAATCTGGAGCTGTTAATAGACTTTAGATGAGTCTATGAGGGTCTTCTCCAAGGGAAACAGCACTGTGAGCTCCCCCTAAATACGAGGGTGAAAGGTAAATAAATACAGGAATGCTGCATATAGTAGATGCTGATGACTTGTGCCAGGTGAGGTCTGTATTCTGCTTTCAGGATACTACAGGTAAAAACCTCTTTGTCGAGTACTACAGCGGATTTCTGCAAAACCCTCACTAGCACCTTCTTCCTAGATGACAAAGCTTGCAGGGCATAGGGAATATTTACCATGATTTGCTAAAGATAAGTCAGAATTTCTCCTCCATTAACTTTTCAACCTGCTTTTCAAATTAGAAGGGTACAGAGCTTGAATCATAGAATCCCAGACTGGTTTGGACTGAAGGGACCTTAAAGCTCATCCAGTTCCAATCCTCTGCCATGGGCAGGGACACCTTCCACTAGAGCAGCTTGCTCCAAGCCCCGTCCAGCCTGGCCTTGGAAATAAAATCCTGGATATTCAGTGAAAATAAAAAGTTGAATAGAGTGCAGAGGCCCAAGTTGTGTTTCCCACTCTCATGCCTCCTCCTCTTCCCTGGTTTTGATTGCAGTAGAGGTGAAACACCAACAAGACGCTGGGAAATCCATGTAGGAATTAGTCTCAAGCAACAAAATCAATAGCAAATCTGGATCTGGCTTCAGTAGCTCTTCTGTTCTCAGGGCTAATTGTTTACATAAGGGAACGCAGCAATAGAGACATTTTGCTTCAGAACTCTGGCTTTTAGAGACTTTGTAAGTGTTTTTTAACCCAGATTTCAAGAGCAACAATGTGTAGCTGTGCTGGAACAAGTGCTATTTTTAAGTTTCCTGTGGTTTGAGAAATTGTCAGATTTCTCTGTCTAAAGAATTGAGGGATCCAGAAAACCAGCTCTGAGTTTCTGGTGCGAACGTTGAATGAATACAAAAATGAATAGACACTGATTTTCTGCGTTGTAGCAGATGAAAGAAGATGAAAGGTCTCAGCTCTGCTCGTGTCAATCCAGAGCAGCTCCAGCAACTGCAGGCTTAGGTTAAATATATATTATTTAACCTAGTTTGGGAAAATCCCTCCACTACTACAAAACAAGTTTTTCCACTCGTACAGGTCATGACCGTGTATGGAAGCACCCACGCTGATAACCTCTTGCACAACTGATACTGAGTAAGAGCCTTCAAAGAGCGAGTCTGTGCACCTGCTGACCTCTGCTCTGTCTCAAAGCCCTGCCCAGGTTTACCTGATGGAAGCTGCCATCTCCTGTGCATATCCAGTTCTAGGCATTAGTTGGTTGTGCACAAGTTGCATTTTATTGGTGCAAGCAGAAATAGTTCATATGCAGAGATCTGTATCATAGAATCATGAAATGGTTTGTGTTGGAAGGGACCTTAGAGCTCATCCAGTTCCAACCCCCTGCCACGGGCAGGGACACCTTCCACTAGAGCAGGTTGCTCCAAGCCGCTGTGTCTAACCTGGCCTTGAACACTGCCAGGGATGGGGCAGCCACAGCTTCTCTGAGCACCCCTTGCCAGGGCGTCACCACCCTCACAGGGAAGATTTGCTTCTTAATATCTAAACTAAATCTACTCCTTTTCAGCTTGAAGCCGTGTCCTGCCATGGTCCCTGTGACACAGCCTTTCTTGTTTCACAGCCAGCAGTGGCTATGAGCATCTTTCTTCTTTGTCTCTCCTGCCCATGTATTCTCATGCCCTCTAAATATCAATAGTTATGATAAAATATAAAAGAGACACAGTGGCAGTACTTGTGTATTGGCATAGGGGAAGAAGAGGACAGAGAAGAGGTAAGAGTTTTGTTTTTATGCAGACTGAAACATTACAGTAGCAGAAACAATGGCACTTACAGTAATGTCACAATCGCCTGCAAAATATAATTCTATCATTGCCTGGAAACTTAGCACTTAGGGATGTATTTCACTCCTGAGTAATAGTATAGCATTTCAGCAAGTAAGTATTACCTTATACATCCAGGAGATCATGAGCACTTCTTTCCAGCAATGCTACTTGCATAGGCCTTCCCATGCACCTTTGGAACAACTTTTAGACCATGGGTCACTCCGTGCCCTCTGCCTCTGCAAGTGGAGGGACTCTGGTGAGGTTCTGATGGTTCCTACTGCTTACTCTTGTGCAGACCAAGTAAAAGCACTGCATTGCTCCTTGCAATTCAATACACCAGACTTGGAGGAATTTTTTGTGTTTGATATTCTGTTTCCTCATCTGAATGGACTTCAAGGCACTGACACCTTCCCGTATCCTCTGAGTTTAGATGATGCCTTTCTTAAGACCTTCAGTAGTGGAGCACAGCAACAGTCATTTCTGGCTCACATGAGCTTAGAAGGATCCAGAGCCTTTTCTGGGTGATACTAGCCCAAAGAAACCAGTGGTATGGTTCTACCCTTCTGGGGGCAGAACCAGCATATATGCAATGCTCTTAGCAGGGACTGTTGTAGGAGAAACATCACATTTAATGCCATATGATGCACCAATCCTTTTAAAAATCTGATATGGGAATGGCACACAAATGAGCAATTGCCTGGCTTATAAAATTCTGGTGTGGTTTTACAATGCAAAAGGACACATCTGGCATCTTAGCTGAGAGAGCTCAAAATGCCTTCTCCAGGGAATAAAATATTAAGACAAATTGCTGGAAATAAGATGCTTTCAGCATTAGCAGTACATGCTATCTGTGCCCTGTGAAAGTGGAGAAAATATCACATACACAATCAGCACATTATGTAGCTGACCAAAACAAAACTGGAAAGTTTTGAGAGCAGCCACTGTCTAATGTCACATTACCATGGTGTCTGGTTTTGGGAGCCTCATTCTCTTCTTTGAGGGTTATTATGCCAACATACGAGAGAGAAGACTAAATGGAAACCAAGAAAGGTATCATTTTCCCTCTTTTCCCCCCGCCTTTCTTTTCCTGTTGGGAGTGTTTCTGTCTCAATAAAACTTACCCATTCCAGTACCTAACTACTATTTAAGATTGCTTGCCAGCTGATGAAGTTGTCATGCAGGTTGCCCTGAAATAGCTTGTGTTTGACTGCACAGCACCTGTTAGTTGATTGGGAGACAGTAAAATTCAGGGCAAAGGCTTCCCAAACACAAAGGATTGCTTGTGGAAAAAGACCTTGTTGATCTTGGATGAAGTTATAACCACGGCTTGATGCCTTTAGTGAGGCATTGTATGGTGCGCTAAATCAGTACATGTGTTTCTGTGTGTGAAAAAACACCTGAGCTAAACAGAACAGAGCTAAACCGAGTCTCCTCCTAATGGTCTTTCTTCAGGCGTGTTTTATGGAGCACTTTTGAAAGGACTTTTTGTGTAAACCCCTTGGAAACTCTTTTCCAAGCCCCTGTGCAGAAATGCTGGGGCCTGTGGCCACCATCCTGCTCCCAACTTGCATCTTGCAGCTCACATCTTTCCAGATGGGACTTTGATCCATCAGATCAGATGTTCCAGACCCTGCAAGAGTCGTTTGTCCTGGTGGGAGGTGGAGGAGCTTGAAATAAATGAGGATTCTTTCTTTATCCCAGTCCCTGTTCCTTCACTGTTACCACACACGGCTGCACCCTTAACTTCACTCCATGCCTCCTGCTTGCTGTGGCATTTATCCCTTCTTTTAGAGTCAGCTTTGCCTTCTGACTCACTCACTATTGTGTTTGTGGTTAATTTTATGGGGTGAAGCAACTGGGATAACCTTGTGAAGATCAAACCCGAGCGCTTTTCAGTGACACACTGCTACAGTATTAATTTCCAAATACATTTAGGAATAATATTGACATTCATTTGTTCTTTACAGGAGCGTGCTTGTTTTGAAAGATACACAAGCAAAAGCTTTTCACAATACCATTGTTCATCTACGACTTAACTTGCTCATTTTGAGCCGTTTCGTTTCTAAAGAGTTTCTGTGCACTGCCAGGATTCAGGAAGCTCTTCCCCTGAAGACATCAGCCTACCCCAGAGCCCACTGGAGTCTTTGAACATTTGGTTTTGCTGACTTGGTTTCCAGTAAAAGGCTGAGTTATGAAACATGGTGACACCTCTTGGTCATGCTGACTTGTATCTGTAGGACCTCGTTGCTCCTCAGGACCTCTCTTTTTGTGGTTCAGCTGTAGTCTGCCAGAGTAATTGTGACTTCCTTAGCAAGTTGTACCCCCTGCAAAGCTTGTCAACATTTGTGCTCACTTTCAGAGCCAGACAATTTGGTGAACTGGTGCAATATGAACAATGTTGCCCAAAATGGTTACGGTGAACAAACCCATACCTGGTGGTTTTGGCAAACAGCTGTATTCTGAATACTTGCAGGGTCTTTTCAATACCTGCTGCATCCTCTCCCAGCTGTGCAGCCTCATGGGGAGGCTGCTTTGTATAGAAGTGAGATTTGCCACCTGACAGGGCAGCCTGCTCTATCCCTAGTGCCTAAAGGAACTATGTAGAATCTGGAGTTATTTCTTAGCATTCAAGTTCATACCTTTCTTTTAACATTTCAACCAGAAATGAGTTATTTCTTCACCACTGTGCAAGGCAGTACATCTGCAGTCCTGCTGAGGTTTGGATTTCCCACCCCACCACATGCACACAGTACTTTTTATCTCACTCCAACTCATAGAATCATAGAATGGGTTGTAAGGGACCTTCAAAGAACATCTAATGCAACCCCCTGCAATGAGTAGGGACATCTTCAACTAGATCAGGCTTCCTAGAACCACATCCAGCCCGGCCTTGACTGTCTCCAGGGATGGCACATCCACCACCTCTCTAGGCAACCTGTGCCAGTGTTTTACCATCCTCATTGTAACAAATGTCTTCCAAATGTCCAGCCTGAATCTCCCTTTTTTAGTTTAAAACCATAACCCCTCATCCTGTTGCAACAGGCCCTGCTAAAGTGTCTCTCCCCTGTAAGTCTTTCTTATAGGCCACTTTTAAGCACTGAAAGGCCACAGTTGGGTATCCCTGGAGCCTTCTCCAGCTTGAACAAGCCCAGCTCTCTCAGCCTGTCTCCATAGGAGAGGTGCTCCATCCCTCTGATCATCTCTGTGGCCCACAAACACAATCCACATGTTTGTGTGTAAGGCATCGAGGCCCAGGTTGAGAGAAAGCCAAGCATTACCCCAGTCACATGCAGCAAGCTGATCTTCTGCTGCACTTTCTGATGAAGACCTGATTATTTGTGCAGGCTGGATTCTGAAACGTTTGCTTTGGAGCTGGACAAGCACAACTGACAAACTGGATGGTTGCCTGGTGTGCTACAACACAGGTGGAGAAGGAAGGAGCTCTGGTGTCACTCAAGTACTTGACTGTTCTTTTTCAGCAGGTATTTTTTCAGTTCACAGCAGGCCATTGACACCAGAAAGTGCAGCAACAGCAACAATTTCAGTGGTGAAACTGCCGATGTTACAATCAGAGGGAGATAAAGTGAAGTATTTGCTGGAGTGGCTGTACCAGGAAATGGCTGAGACATCACATGGTGGAGGACGTGCACTCTGTAGCACAGGGACATATTTACTTACAGGCTAGACTTCCACCAGGCTCAACCAAAGGCAGTTTTGGCTAGTTATTTGAATTACCTGACCCACTTGCAGTAGGAAGTCATTATATAGATAGTAAATACCTACCCCACCCTTGCTAGGCAGACAGACTCTTTGCCAAAATGGTCTAACTCAGCTTCACAGAGTATAAAATACTGTGGCTTTCTAGTTAAAGCTGTCACTGCAAAGACATTAGAAGCTGCTGCTGTTCCCGTAAACTGCTCCACTCCTTGGCATTCAATCACTGTGAAGAAAGCCTCTAGGATTTACATCTTACCACCACCTGGAACACAAATCATACACAAAGTCTGTGTATATATAGTCTGATATTTTTGTTAAGGTGCAAATCACTTGCTTCACCCACTGATGAGCAAAGCTCCCTCTGGCATCAGGGAGGTTGCCTGTGACAGAGGATTCTGATAAGAGCTTTACACAACCATTCATCTGAAGTGTTAAATAGAGACTCCAAGAATTTGTTCTTAGACTTCTTTGTATTATTCTCTTGTAATGAAAGCTGCAGCTGACATAGCACACAGAACATGCTTGGTGATGAATACATTGATGGATGGGTTGAAAATTTCAAGCAAGATGCTTGAAACATTGTCTACAAGTTATCATTAAAAATAAAGTCATGGTACTATTGTAATAATTCAGAGCTGTAAATTCTTTTCCCCATAAATAGATGAGATTTCACCTAAATCTGTGGCCTGCACCAATGTTGACTCTGCAAATTATCACCAAAATAAGATTCTGATCTTGCTTACATCAGAATATGGTTGGAGAAGGTTCATGTAAAGACAGCGGATTTGTACTAATGCACCTATGAGCAGGTCAGGTCCAAAATACATTTTAAAGTAAGAGGACTTACTTCAAGTTAAAATGATGATGGCCTTTGCTTGGATTGTAGGAACAGGTGATGATAGAAAAGGAAGAAAAGAACTGTCATGTCTTCTACTGCACATGTATCAGTGTAATTTTACTTATGTTTTGTGAGTCTTACATGAAACTTCAGATACCGATACTGAAGATCCCGGGATGAGTTGAAGCAGTTCATTTAGCAGAAACTAAAGTGAAAATTCTGTTTCCTTCAAAAGTCACTTCTTACAGTTCAGCGGGTAATTTTTCATTTGATAAAACCAGGGAATGATCTTGTTTGTCCTCTGCAAAACCAGGGGCTATTCACTGAAATCGAGCAGGTCTGGATAGTGCATAGAGGGATAGAACAAGGTAGAATGGCTTTAAACTGACTGACCGTGGATGCAGGTTAGCTCTTAGGCAGAAGTTGTTCACTGTGAGGGTGCTGAGGTGTTGGCACAGGGTGCCCAGAGAAGCTGTGGCTGCCCCATCCCTGGCAGTGTTCAAGGCCAGGT
>JANHGB010061259.1:9948-51163 GCA_026283785.1 Coracopsis vasa
ACAGCTTCTTATCTTGTATTTTGGATAAAGTGCCTCTCACTACGGGGCAGGGCTCACAGGGAGGGGGATTAGCCATCTGTGATTCCTGCCCCTTGGACCAGGGATAGCTTATGGGGCAGCAACCATGAGCCATGGTTTAGAGCTCGCTCTGCTAAAGAGCTCACTACCATATGGATGTTTCTGTGTCTGTGCAAAGAAAGGATGGAATTGAGACTAAGGTATGACCTTACTGGTGACAAAACTATTGTCTTAGAGAGACATGAGAAATGAGCGAGGACAAGGTTATTAATACGTTTATTGGAGTGCAGGGTTGTTTATAACCATTTTCCTATCATTGATGAGATTTCCAGGGCTAATGGAAACTCTCCCACTTTCTCCTGTTCTGAGAGATCTCCTAAATTAATTGTGGAAACCAGCAACTACTTCCAATTGATTTTGTGTCATTAAACATTAAAAATTGTGCACAGCTTCCATAGACTTCTCTCTGCTGGGAAGTGGGCTATCGCCCACCAGAGATCCCAGCATACTAAACCCATGGATTGGCTGGGAGCAGGGTAAAATTGTTATAAAACTCTTTTCTAGCTAGGACTTTCTTGCAACTACGCATGCATATAACCTGTGCTCTTTCCTCTTCCAAAACCTGAGAGATAGGCAGCTTTATTTAATTTTTCAGCTTTATTTAGTGGGAAGAGAATAGCTGAATGGAAATCACCTATTTCTGCTTCTATACACTTGTCCCCTTTCCGATTCTCCCTAGACAATGACAAATTTTCCCTTCTGCTTTTGTTTGCTCTTAGGGAATATCCTAATATCCTGCCTCTCCTCATTCCCTCAAAGATTTCCAGTGAGCCAGAATAAAATAGGACCTTTGAGAAGTCTGCTTCTCCCTGTGCCACTGTACGTTCGGAAGTGCAGTAGGACAGCAGTGGGGCTGCCAGCAAAGGCAGTGAGCAGCAGCACATTGCAAGGGTGAAAATGATACTGGGCGGACAAAGCCCTGCTCAACATGCTTTCTCTGTTAGCATTTGTGGACTTGGTTCAGCTAATCAATTTGTGATATGTAGAGCAGCCAAAATAACTCTATGCAAAATAAACAACTGAGAGCGGATGAAAATAGAGCTAATAATATAGTCATTAGGAAGAGAGCCAAAGCACAAATTGTAGTGTCGATTGTGAAAGAAGTCAGAGAAGGCAAATGGCTGCATGTACCCTATGCTGCATATGGGACACAAATACACCCCCAAATAGCAGTGGTCTGCAGCAAAGTGACAGCAAGAGGCACTGTGGCCAGACTTGCTGGCTGCACACTGGATAACATCCCAGCAGGATGATGCTAGAGTGATGGGCAGGTTTTTCTGGGCTAGTCTTGCCTGGTGGGCAACAGCTCGGTGAGGTATAGTGGTAGGCAGGGCAGCAGCATCTCACACCACAAATCTCTGTCACCTGGGAAGACGGGAGCACCACTCGGCTTTTACAGATGTGTAAAACACATCTGTGATGGGCTTATTTGCTAGCACCAAGATGAGTCAAGAGTGAGAGGAAAGCACCACACCCAGATGTTTCAAACCAGCCAAACTGATAGTCCAGGAGGATGGCAACAGAAAAACATTTCCAAACCTTGGATGGGCATCATAACTACAGTGTAGGGTGTGTAGACGCCTCATCCTATCCTGCAGAGGATACAGTCCTTAGTGCGTTTTGTCAGGCAGGCACAATGCCAGAAGTGATTAACAGTACCAGAGCAGTTGGGGATATTTTACTGGCATTTTCTTGATAGCCAGTGTTTCTTATCCACTTAAGGTCAGACAGTGTATTCCTTTTTACACTCAGGTGGAAGCTAATGATAGAGCAGCTTCTCGAGTTGCCATTCACAGCACCCGTTTAAAGTTGCTTGAAGAGGCTGTGCAACTGCACATTCTTAAACAGAAAACTTCAAGTACCTTTTTGTGATGAGTGCTCTTGACTTTAGACCTTCCTCCAACTTGAAATGGGAGGAAAGTCCTTCTAGAGAGCAAAGAGAGGGCAATTAAATATATACTTGTTTATATAATAACCTTCTACCCAAGATGATTAAGGCTATTCTCCCATATATGAGCATTTCTGCTATGATAAAAAGGCTGCAGAGCAAATGACGCAAGCCCACACTTCAGAAGTATTGACTGGAATGATTTCTTCCCGCTCTTCTTTTCATCAGCTTTCTCGTGTGGTTTCTGTCAAGTCTGTAGCATTCTTAAAATGAGGAGAAAAAATAGATCCTGATTTCTCCATCACATGATACAGAATGACTGTGATTTCCCTCAATATCTCTCTGTGCCTCTAGGGAAATATAGTCTAGGCCAATTTCTGGCATGTCTCTCCCCTGATGCCCTGTGTACACCAAGGCAGAGGGTTTTTCTAGTGGTGTGGAAATGTCCACCTCTTCAATGGTTTTCACCTGCTTTGTTCTCTTGTTGCTAGAGGAGATATATCAAAGTATTTTTGGTTTACCCTTTTTTTACCCCCCTTTTTAAAGTAACTTCATGGACCTGAAAAATTATTTTTTTTGATAAACTATTTTTATTTACAAGTAGCCTCTAACACTGCAGTAACAGGAAGGTATGAGATATATTCATACTTCTGATTTTCTTTGTTCCCCTGAAATTGTCAGAATTTCAACTGATATAATGAATTTTCCTATTTAGCTGAGGTACTCACATGGCCTCTGCCTGAAGTTTTTTAGTGTTTCACAGAAGTTCAGGCTAGACAAACAATTTTCTCTCCATAATGCAGGTGGGGGACCAAGATACAAGAGATTTGAATCAGATTTTAAAAAAATCACTGTGGTGTCTAAAGCTGAGAGTAAAAACAAACTGCCAGTTTCAGGAGCTCTCACTGTGTGAAATGAAAAGGAGATAGTAACTATTTTTTCATCTTTCAGTACCTGAATGTCTTCAAACTCTGTCCCTAATTGATGTGTCTAGGTTCACCCAGCGAAGGCTGTGCAAGTTGAACGTGCACTCCCAGGGTAAGCCCATCTCCACTAGTGATGCAAACTTAATTAAACATAGAGAAACATGCCCAAAAAAGCATAAAAGAGTGATGAGGGTAATTAAATAGACTTTGTGAGGACAGTGTCGTATGTCAGTGTTTCCTCATGCAGGGGCTGTCCATCTTTGCCAAGGTGGTGATAGTGGCTCTTCTAAATAGGTATTCTGGATGAGCTGAACCAAGGCAGAAATATTTCCCCCATTCCTCTTCATTCCTTACACAATGCAAAGCAGAACATACCTATGCCAAATCATTTCATTTCTTCCAGCTTTATTGCCAGCCTTCAGGCTGTCTCATTCTGGACCTGCTGCAATCCAATCTGCTCTTGCTAATACTTCTAATATAATATTTATAGCAGCCCAGGTTGAACCAAAGGCTACTTGCACTGACAGATGTCAGAAGCTATATCTCTTCTTTCCATTTTATTGTTTGGTAGCTTCTGGCAAAGAGGGAGAGGATCTGGTAATGAAATGCCCCTTCTCTGCTTTAAACACAGAGGAACATTTTGCTGTGCTCCCTATTATTCATGGGGGAGTAATCAGGTGGTTGCCAGTTGGTTATCAGTGTGTTACGGAAGGGCAGGATATGTGATTGTGGTGGATAAGATACATTTCTGGTTTAATTATCAAGCGGCAGATGTATATCAGCTTTCACAATTGTGGCTGTAGAGACATGCATGTGGGCAAACTCAGCTGTGAAAGTATAGACAGAGGGACCTTTTTCTGTAACAGTGGTGTAAGGTAATTTCTCTGTAACTAAAGATAATGAGTTCTGCAGGACTATAAATAGGTGTGGAGCTGTTTTGCAGATAAAGCACCTCTTTGCTACTTTGCTACAGCAGAGCAATGGGGAAAATTCTGCGGGGAACAATCTTCTCCTGGCAGATTGTTGGACCAGGAGACCTGCTCAACATTTTCCATGTCTAGTTTTCATGATTTATACAGCATCATCCCTTGGAAAAGCAATTCTGAGAGGATATTATGATTCTATGATAATCCACTGTACTTGAGATAGAAAGAAAAAAGATGATATAAAAATGCTTATCCCCTATGGCTGGAGCTAGCCAACTCCTTCGACTCAAGTCCTGTTTCAGTTTTTCAACTCTCTCAGCTAGAACCACACAGAGCTTTTGTAAAATGGCGGATTAAGCAAATTTCCATGGGAATAATAGTTATTCTGGCAGAGAAGTGAGAATGATTGGGGGAAATGAAGAGTGGAGATTTAGACAATTAGGCACCCCAGGCCCTGCACTGCCAAGACCTAAGCTCAGTTTCTGGTAAGGAACAGACTGAGGAGGTATGTAGTGTCTTCAGCCCTTGACATGTGCCCTAGCCACTAGACTATTTATTAGCTTTCTCTGGGGGAAAGGAGAACTTCCTGTTTACCAAAATCCTCATTTTCACCTAGTCACAGAATGAGGAAGAAGACGAAATATCAAAAACAACTGTTGGAAGGAAAATAGCTTTCCTCCAAACTCTTTTCAAGTGCCTTGGGAAGGGGGTGTGGAGAACTCTTCCTTCTGGTCTTCATTAGAAAGGGAAGTGTAAATCAAGGGAGAAAATAATATCCAAGGAAAGCAAAAGGCTTCAGGGCAAATGTTTTGCTCAGTACAACTCCGTTTAATGTTGCTGGCACTGGGAGAGCTTTGCATTGCTCCATTATGAGCCATTGCTCCATGTGGCAGAGCCATGGGGCAGAGCTGCTGCCCAAGGGTGGTATTCTTCAGAAGTAAAGACTAAAATTACCGTGTTCATAAGGACATCAAAGACCAGAAATACAAATATTTCAGGTAAAGGAAATGTCATTAAGCCAAACAAGGAGGATACAAAAATGTACAGACCAAAGTGCCCACCATGGGAAATGGCTGGAGACAGGTGATTTTTAAATTAACAATTAGTTTTAAATCAAACTAGCAATTAATTTTTAAACCACAGCCTAAACAGAAGACAACAATTAAGTCAGTAAATACAGAAAAGCTGTGGAAAAAAGATATATCAGCTTCATTTATGCTTACAGCTGTACTCTGTCCCCCACCCTTGATCTTTCTGTATAAACACAGTGCAGAAAAAAGGCTCAGAGCTTTCCAAGTGCTGTGCAAAAGCTGAGTGCAGAAACCTGACTATTTGTTATTTTTAGTCTCTCTTGATATAAGTCCATGGCTATGATAGAGCATCCGCTGATAACTCCTACTTCATACTATTATTGCTCTTTCCTGCAAGGGAGCTGTGCTCCTCTAAGTAGTTTTATTTAAGGCAAACACTGCTCTGAGAGCTGGATGCCCTCATCTTGTGCTGATTTAATCTAAAACCAAAGAAAAAGGAAAAAAAAAAAAAAAGGTATTCTGAATACAAAGCAAATAGCAATTACCCTGTCACTTTATTTCAGCAATGAACTGCAGCTGTATTTGCTGTTGGGCAGGGGAACTGTTTTCTGTTAAACCATGGGGAGAGGAGGCTACAAATCCCCGAATTTCATTGCCTGGAGGAATCCCCTAGGCACATATGTTTGGGTGTGAATTGCCCTAGTCCTCTGCTGGAAAAGAGCACTCAACTTATTCTTGCTGTTCTCAGACACAGCTGGCCAGGACAATTTACATTCCCTGGAAACCAGGAAACAGAGCTTATGTCCAACTGATTTTGCCTATTACTTTTAAAAAGCCCCACCTCAGCAGTCCTCAAGAGGTCTCTCCCTCTCCTTTAATTTCTTAATATATGGAAAACCAAGCGGAAGAAAAACAGGGCAGAAGGTCCATGCAGTTAAGCTCCAGATTGACTTCATCCAACTTAATGCTTTTTAATCACTCTTTGAACAAAAGATTTAGTCTTCGTAATCCTCCTTTTGCTCAATTTGCTGTTCCTTACTTTATGAAATCTACTATTTGTTTGGTTTCCTTGATTCCCACCCCCTGAATGAGTTTGCAGGAGAAAAAAAAAAAAACAGCTAATATCACAGGGAAAATTACTTTCAAGAATAAAACAAACTACAAATTACAGTGCCAGCTTTTCTTTTATGGCTCTTCATTGGAAAGTTGGACCCAAAACCACATGGAGCCTTTTTCAGATGATGGGTTATCATCTGCGCTGCTAACATACCAATCCGAGCTGCTAACCAAATCTTCTTGTCTATTTCCAGGCACAAGAATACAATTAGACCTGCTGATTTCAAGGCTAATGCAGCCCTTGTTTTGGAAGACTGAGATTTATTTTTAGTGTCAGAGACATTTGCAATTAAATTCCTATCAGAGGCTTTGCTTCTTGGCAGCAACATTGCCACCACTTTCCTTTTCCGAACATTTGAACTTATTTTTGTCTACATATACTTTAACTGGACTGTGATGGAAATTGCCAGATCCCGTCAGCACAGTGGGCTGTGCAGTCCCACATGCTGTGCCTCTCAAGGGCACTAAGATCTGCTGCAGGTGCCTCTGGCATTCACCAGCTCCTCCCTCACTGCTCCATCAGACAGGGGAGAGTAACTCTGCCCTGACAAACAAGTCCTTCATTTTTTTCCCCAAAACATTTATCTGTGATTCATTGGGCCTTCAGGTCTGTTTAGGAGAAAGTAATTCAACTTCAGTATTTCAGCTGCAAAGAAATACACTGATGTGGGCAGCAGCATGTTAGGCAGGAGAGCCAGACCTGCAAATCACTGTTTCCCATCGCCTAAATCCTGCTTTTACCCTGGATTTCAACTGGTGTGTTTTGAACAAAATTCTCTAGACCTTTTAGCAAAGCCCAGAGCTATCTGTCCTCACACCTTTCCTCATTTTCACAATAACTATCTCAGATGTACTGTAGACCTTGTTATGTGAGAACATTTGCAAAATAAAAAATTCAGTGCATTTTATCCCTCTTAACAGTCTGTAAAGATAGAAATATCTCATCTTCCTTTAGTTACTCATTTAAATAAATCAATTAAATACCACTCCTGAGATATTATAACCTATTATATACTTGAAAAAATATGTATTCTCCAAATTGATCATCAATAAATATATGTGCAAATTAATTAGAAATACTCTCTGAAATTTTATCTTTCAAGTAAACAATTTCAATGCAGCTCTTTATAAAAACTTATTGCTGCATTCCCTACTGTTCTGTAAGGTCAGACCGATGTGATCAAACATACGTAACATGTAAGATATATGAAAAATTCTCTTGCCATAATTTTTCTTTATGAGAAACAAAGAATACACCCCTAAACCATGTGAAGGAGAAAAGACCATACACCTAGATTCAAACTGTATCTGGATTTTTCTGGAAAAGTGGAGCACGATTTCCTCTGAATAACAGACACAGAGCCCCAGGCACTTTCTATGTTCAAAAATTAAACTTACAACTGGCATACATCTGGCAGTGATCCTGTACACTAAATCCATTTGGTTGGCCAGATGGCCTGAGACTTGCAGCTTTTTAATCTCACACACAAAGCACTTTAGGCTGGAAAATACAATAAATACAACCGAATACAGCATCATGACAAAAAGAAAACCCTCATTTATTTGTTTTGAAGGTACAGGTAAGGAAAAATATGGGCAAAGCAACTATTGTTTTCACAATTTACTTCACAAAATGTGCCATATTCTGTGGCTGCATCCTATTTTCTTCCATTTCTTATACCTAACTGATCCTCATCAGAAGATTAGTGACTCCATAGGTACAAGGTTGGATGCTGGACGCAGAGGACTGCATGATATGCTACAGCTCCTCTCTGATGAGGAAGCGCAGGACTGTGAGATCTTAATATCTCTTTTATTCCTGCTTTCTTTGGGACAAACATCCACATTTCCTTTCTGCATCAAAAGCAGAGGCAAGTTTGAAAAGTGAATTTTCCTACTGTCAGTATCTTCAAGCAGCCAAGGGCTATCAAAAACCAAACACTGCATTTGCTTTGCTCTGCATGCACATTTATTTTTCTCCGATATGTTTTTGTATGTTACTACTGACTGAGAACCCTTCCTCCCATTGACTTCCGCAGAAGCTGTGGTCTTCTTCCTGTATGTTGCTGATCAATTCCTGTGCCTACATCTGCTTTGCTTTCTTGTGAGCCACGTTCCATTAAAATCAGTGTAAAAACTCGCACTCCATGGCTACCTGAATAACCATCTACTAAGTCACCACAATATCATTGTAACTTTCACCTGCCCTGCGCCATCGTTGAAGGAATGCCATCAGGAAGGGAGCATATTGCTCCAAATTTGTGTTCAGTCCTTGTTTTCTGCAGCAAAAGCAGAGGTTCATGCACAGCTGCATCAACAAAGCAGCAATTCAACCTTCCAGCACTATGCCCCTGTTCTTGCACTAAGGCTTCATGTTACCCTCAACTCCTCCCTTGCCACAGCTATTCATTTCTTGCCCTCTCTTTGGAAAGGCTAATGGAGCATCTTTGGCTTAGGCTTCTGTTATTTACCGTGCAACTAATTCACTCAGAATAGTAGGGTTTAGGACAAACAGATGACTTCACTCTGTGGTTCGTTTCATCTTTCCAGTGATGCTTTTTTTGCTAGCAGCTTCAAAGGCATCTTAGTGAATAAACTGTTTGACCTACTAAAAGAAGTACAAAGAGAATCCCCTTCTCAATTAATTTTTGTGCTCTAAATTCATACTCAGATTCTTTCCTGAGCAGCTTTCATTTCTGTTAATCAGCTATGACAGTTTTAGCTCCCTTGAGTTGTTGCTTTGGCTGCAGATCTCTTCTATACTGTACTTGTCCCAGTCGCTTTAGGAAACGTTGCTACTGAGAAGGCAGAGGCCTGGACCTCAGCTGAATTGAATCAATACCTCCACCAAAGGAAACTCTTTCAAATTGACTAAAGTTAAAAAAGGCAGATTTATGTCACCCAAGGCTCCTGTCCCCAGATATTAAAGAGATAGTGCATCACATACCTTGTTGCCGAAAGACCTGGTCCAAATGCTGTTTCACACTCCTAAATTCCATAAATACAACTATTTGGGAGAAGAAGGTTGCTCTGTACTTTTATGCCAAAGATCCTACAGAAAATTTTTGCTTCAGGGAAAGCAGCTCAATACAATGAGAGATGTACACTGCATACCTGGAAATTAAGCATCATCATCGTTTTCTTACAAATAAGAAAGCAGAGACTAGAAGTTTCACCCAAGGCCATGAGAGCTGTAGAAAGTGGAGTTGGGAGAAGAGGTTAATCATCTTCACCTGTCAGGAATTTGCTCTCTGCCCAGAGCACTGGGCTGTGCCGGTGTTTCCAATAGATCAGAAGAAAGATGTGTGGGTCAGAGTCAAGATATGTGGATCTGTTAAAAAAAAAATGTACAGAACTTTAGTTCTTTACAAACTACCTGGGTGGTTTGCAAACTACTACAGCATTTGAGCATACACAGCATTTTTACAAAATACTACAGCAATAGATAAAGATCTGAGCTGAGAAGCAAAGCCATTAAATGAACTCTTCCCCTTGTCCCTAGTATTCCCAGTTCCCCCCATGTGTCACTTGCTGAAATCTCTTCAGAAGGACCATAGGACACAGAGCACATCTGGAAGCCGAAGACTTTAATTTGGATGCCTAACGACTAATTTATGAGCCTAACTTTAGCCAAGCAAGTTTGACAGTCCTGGCCTCTGCCTTTAATGCTATTAGTATTCTGGAGGGTCTATTGATGATTTCACGCCAAATCAATTTTGGCACATGAAAGTGATTTGTCTGAAATCCAGCAAAAAACTTTCCTAATATTTCAGCTCTCAGACTGCAGTGCTGGTGGGAAGGTAATATGTGCCTGCGTAGGTGCCCTCAATTTGCTCAAACATTTCAGAAAGATTTTACTGGAATTTAAAGCATTCTAACATATATCCTTTTTAAAAAACCTTTGCTGTTCGTTTTAACACTAATTCATAGTTCACTTCAAGGTAATTTTAAAATAAAAAGATCAAAATAATCTCTAAGGAAAAGGTGTTTCATCTTGAACTTAAAATTTTCCATGTATAGCTTTTAGATATACCTATATTTGCACTCGCAAAAATGCACATTAAACTCTCAAAATGTACACTAGCAAACTAGCCTTAAAGTACTTGCTGTTGAGACAGGCAACACAATTGTCTTTCTGCCAGAGCAATGATGATGCACAAATAAGGAAGAGCCAGCATATGATTTATCAGTGTCCTTTGTGGAGTATGTATCAGCTCCTTCCAAAATACTCAAACTTTTTACCCTATATGTAGGTTCATACAAATGTGATGACCCATTGCTTTTACATTGGCAAATTATACATGTCTAAGATGAAGTATCGTATTAGCTGACTTTGTAGAAAAGGTTACTTGCACTGTACTCAAAGCTCTGAAAAGAAGAAATATGAAATACAGCATTTCTCCTGCAGGAATGCTTACCCAATGCACAAAGGTGCATTGGGTAAGTCAGGTTCAGAGATCTAGTAAATACTAACTGTCAGGAATGCTGAAGAGCATAAAAGTTGCTATCTATGTTTGATAAGTATATTGTTAGCAGTCACTGTTATTTTTGTTGAAGGATATCAGATATTTCAGTTAGTGAAGAAACAGCCAGGGATGCTAAATAGCTTGAAATGGGAAACAACCACCACCTGAACTGCCAGCTTATTTAAATGAGTGTTTGATTGAATATATTGCAGTACAGAGACAGAGTTGTCCAGGGCTCATCCAAAACAATGCCACCCAAATTCGTAATGGCTAACCCTAAAGGAAGAGGAAAATAAACATTTATACCTCTTTGCATTATTTCTCCCCAGTATAGAGTTTACTATCAATCCCTCTTTATAGGTCTTGGATAAGGCCCTGGTGCCAGCTGATGACTTTGGGTCCATCAGTGTGACAGCCAGCTGTCCGAAATAGCAGCCAGGGTCCGGCTCTGGCAGCCTGGCCCAGCAGGGCAGGAACCATCTGGCGCTGCCATCACGTCGGGTACTGGTCCTGTAAAGCTCACCAGAAACCCCGCGGTGCTCCGGGGATGTGGTGCCAGCAGCGCTGCCAGGCCAGGGCGGCACCTCCTCCCCACAGGGAACTACCGAACACAAACTGATTTGTGGGTGACTAAAACCTTGTTAAGGAACACAAAAATTAACCCTCAGACTCTAACATAGCACTGTCCAGAGAGTCTTCTGGTAACAGACCTTTGAGTGCAAACATATGTCATAGAAATAGATGTCATTTATGGGAAAAAATAAGTATCTTTTCCCTGACTTTGCACTATGCAGGATGGTCAAGGAGACCTTTACAAGAGGACTAAAGGTAATGTCCCAGAAAAAAAGAGCACATTTTTCTTGCTCTGGGTAAATATACTGATACGCGTCAGCGCCTTTTCCAGTTCTGGCACATTGCTTCAATCTTTTCTTTCCCACCATGTGAACAAATGTTTGTTTGCTTCAAGTTCAAGACAGGCTTTCCAAGGCAAAATCCATCCAGATGGTCACCAGACAAAGGGAGGAGTCTCAGATTTCTCTAAACAGTTTTTTAAACTGAAGAAATTGTTTTCTACAATGTTCTTTACTGATGATGCCTCTTCTGCTATTGCTTACATTGATGGAATAAGCTGCTTTTGTTGATTAAAGCTCTTGAATCCCATAGGCAGTTTAAATCCTATCAAAAGATTCATCTTTTCAGATGTTCTTTTTAAGTTCTTTAACTATGGTTTCTGAATTCTCACTACTATTTCAATCCTTATAGCTAAGCCCTTCACGCTCTCTTTACATAGTTCCTGGAAATTGTATGAGAACTATATGTTTTACACATTTACTTCAAATGAATATCTATGTTATTGTTGTACATGTACTGCACACGATGCCTGAAAACTTTGCTCTTCATGTACTGCACATGTAGTGGATGCGTAGATACATTTGATGACCACTTGTATAATATTCCTGATTTTATTTCTTCAAAACCTAAGCAATCAAGCCTTTAACACCAAAATCATATTTTATGTCCTCTGTGTTGTTTAAAACATTGTATTTCTTTATAGACCAAATATTCTTGCCTCCTGTTTCACAAATGATCACTTCCATGAATGCTGGTGATACTCTGTTTGCTGTCACTAGAACTGTACACTGCTTTCATCTAGAAGCAAAACATAACAGGCGAGATCTACCCCTCAGCATATAGTATTAATTCCTCTAGTAGTGTAATATCTTCAGCTGAGATTACCCAAATACATTGTTTAAATCTGGAGGGTCTTCATCACAACCCAGGCCTCTGTATCCCAAACTGTTGTGCACAATCCTGCTTATGAGGGAACTTCATAGCCATCACCAGGGTGTTGCAGGGCATTGTGTGGCCTGTGGGTCCATGGAGGAGTTTTGTAGCTGCTCCGTGATACAGGGATGCTGTGGTGCATGCACCTGAGAGGGCAAGCCATAAGCACAGTGACTCGCCGATAGGACAAAGGTACCAGGAGGTCAGGACACACGACTTTCTGTGTGCCAACACATGCTGAGTGGTAAACCTTGTCCCCAGGAATGTCCTGTGAGAAAGTAAGAGCAAGCCAGAACAGGAATGTGGCAGATGGATCAAAGGAGATGACACATGTCATAAGACCAGGTGCTTGAGGCAGTGAAACATGGGCAAGAAACATCAGTGAGATGTCTTCACACGTTTTGCTCCTGATTATCATACAAGTCATGTTCTCCATGTGTAGTAAATCTCCTTTGTAAGTGGTTTTCTATTCACACCCTGTTCAGTAACTAACATGCATTTCACTTAAGGGGGACAAGACTTCTTTTAGTGAGCTGTAGAAAAATCATATGGATTTTGGTACGATTCATATTGCCTTAATTTCCAGAGATTCGCCTCACTAGAGCCAACTTTTGATGTGCTGAGGCTTGTGAGACCGTTAAGTAGCTGTTATAGCCCACTTGGTCATTATGCTTGGTACTATACTCCACATATGGCTTGAAGTGTTTGGGAGTAAAGATGACAGATGCCTGTCAGGGTGATCTGGATCCAGAACCCACCCATTCTGTTGGTCACACGGGATCAGGTTACCATCAAGGCAAAGGACTTGAAACACTCATCTTCAAATTCCTGCTCCACCAGTGTGTATGGCTGTGGGAAGCACAAAAAGTCTGTCTCTACCTCAATGAAATGGGGAAAAATATGCTTCCCCACCTCACATAGTCCTAAGGATAAATTCCTGAAAGATGCTGAAGTGCTCAGATCCTGCGGTAATGGAGGCAATATCAGTACAATAGATTAATAGTCTTTTCATTTACTTTGGATGGACGTCATGCACTTCTTGCAATGTTCAAAGTAATTACCATTATTTCCATCTGTTCTTTCTCTCCTATGTCTTTCAAAAGTTATGGCAAAGGCTGACAAGGTAGAAAGACTGCATGCCTCAGAAATGAGCAAAGTGAAAAAAAACCTCACCAAAGCATGTCTGAAAGAACAAAATACACTTTCAGAGCCATGTTACTCATTGAGGAAAAAAAAAAATATATACATAATATGAAGTCTGAAAGTTTTGCAAATTATTTTGTGAACCATCATGAAGACTGTCTCTGGGGCTTGGGTGAATGACACCTCATCAGCATATTCAAGCCAATGGCACAACTGAGTTTTAAAGTAAAAAAAAACTTCTGAGCATTGGCCTGTTTTAGTTTTCTAACCACTTTTATTTTACAATTTTTTTAAAATTGGCTAAGAAATGGTCATAGACTTTTTTGAGAAGAATAATGCAATAAACTTGCTACAGGTAAAGAAAGCCAATCCCACAGAGCAATCACTTCTGCCTAACACAGTAATGCTCACCCAGAGCAACTGCATCTTCTAACAGATGTGTTAAAAGATCTATAAAGTCATATTAAAGTGGTCAACTAACTACTGGCTTTGTACAAAACCAGCTGTAGCAAAAGCTGGGGTAGGCTTTCTCTGAGAAGGGGAAAGGCAGATTGCTGCTGAGGTATCAGCATAACCTCGGAAGTAATAAAAAAGATTGTGGTATCACTAAAATTGCTATCTTCCTAAAACTTAAATATACACTCGCCCTCTCTTAAATTCTGTTTAACTGCAGCCAAATATCCTGCTAAAACTTCCCCTTCAGTATAGATTCCTAGCTCCTGGGGAAAATACAGGTTGTTACCTATATTACAGTTTCTCAGTTCCTCTGCCTGTATGAAGGTTTATGAAGCCTAGATAATGCGTTAGATTATTTTTCATATTGCATTCTTGGCAAGCTTTAGCATCTTCCAGGTAGCAGAGAAAAACACTACCTCCAGCAAGCACCCCAGGAAGGCCTTTCAGAGTGGTACTTGCCTTGGGTCACCCACAGTAGGTTCAAAGGGCATGGTGAAAGGGTAAAGAGGGAGTTACTTGTTCTTTCTCACAGGTGTCATGGCTCCTTTTTGGAAGTGGAGAACTGCTTTCCCAGCTCTATGCAGTAGAAAATCTGTGTTGCTGTAAAGGTAGACAAGAGCAAGGGGACTCTGGAAACTTTGACGAACTTCTGTAATTTTAAAACTGAACAAAGCAGGTGAGAGCAGGGGGAATAGTTCACTTTGCTTCCAGGATGATCTTCATGTGAATTCAGCAGGATTATGAGATGGTTCTTCCTGTTCCTAAGCGGGATGGTGTAAGGGGCAAAGGTCAGACACTGAATGTTTCCAAAGGGCCAGGTTCTGGCATGCTCTGGCTTCCAACACATTTTTACAGTCATTCAGACCCTGCTTGAAAAGGATAGCATCACTGACTTTGATTAGCATCAACAGGGGAATAAGGAGAAATTAGCATCTGACACTGTAAGGCTACTTTTAAGTTCATATTACTCTCCTTATTCAATCAGTGTTTACAAAACACATCAGTGCCTATGGAAGTGTGGACTTCTGCTAAAGCCTCTTGTGGGCAATTTCTGCTTCTCTCAAGCAGGTTCAGCTTTAGTCTTCCAACTGAATCAGCTGGAAACCAAGGTGTTAAAATTCTGTATTCACTGCTAGAAAACATGGGTAGAAGTGAAATGTCCATTTGAAAATTTATTTCCATTTTCATGTGGACAGGCCTGTGTGTCTGGAAATGTTATCAAGGTTAATTAGAAAAATTATCTCATCAGAGCAAAAAAAAATCAGGTGAGTGGAATCTCTCCGCTTGAGACACGCTAATCTTTTCTAGCTCGGTTTCAAGTGCAACTACAATCCATCAAAGTCATTCTCTCATACAGTCCCTCGAGGACATCGGAAGTGTAGCCCAGTGTGGCAGACTCCCGTTGCACCTGCAGTATAAATGAAAACGGGTGTTGCAGCTGCTTCCTCCAGCCACATGCAATAAAAAACCTTAAAAAACAAAAAGCAAGGCTGCCATGTCCATTAAGTACTGTTTTCCCTACTTGAAAAGTTACTTCCATGTTATTCCTCTCTGTGGTTTGTGAACACTTCCCCTGAGTTAAAAACAAGTCATGATCATTCTCTGATTCCTTTGTCATTTGATTGTTCTCATTCAATATTTGCTTACATGCTTTTAAAATACTTTTTTCTTCTACTAAAATAAGATGCATGGCCAGGCAGTTCTGTGAATAAGAGGTGCATTTCTGTACCAGTGGCTTTCAAAAGAAAAGCTAACGATACTACTGATTGTAGTACTGATGTACTTGTTCAGGTTGCACCCCAGTAGGGGTTTTTTTGCTATTTTCAAGTGGGCAGTCATCACCACTGATACCTTGCTGGTTGCTCAGGCCATTGATTTTGAAATGTTCATTGTCTCCTTCAGTAAGGGTTTTTTTTGATCAAAAAGTCTCGCAGAGCATGATTCACTGCTCACCTGTCATGCAAATAGGGTACTATCTGGAAAAGGCTGTAACAGAAGCCAGGCATTTCTGTTTTCAGCTAAAATTATATTTCTCATACTCTCCTTTGGGAGGATTTTGCTATGTCTCTAGTTCCCAGTCTTCTCCCATCATTCACTGGAGTCATCCCTTTGATTTCAGTTTCAGGAGAGCAAGATTTAGCCTAAGGTGTCTCCTCCAACAAAAATAAACTCTAAATTGTTCACTGTTTTATTTGCACCTTTTCTTTCCTGTGAGTCTCCCCATTCATCGGATGCAGGCCTTTGCCCAGTTCCTCTGCTTGGGCACTGCTTCTCACAGTAGGTGGAGGTGGGAGGTCCAAAGTGCCAGCCCGAAATCAAGAAGCAACAAAACTGTCAGCAATGAGATCTATTTTTACATTTTGTTACATAGCGTCACTACAAATAAAATGGAAAATCACTGCTGCAGCTTTCCTGCTTTCTCCCTTTATCAGTCATTGCCCTTTCTGCTGTGGCAATGGAAAACAAGCAAGAGAGAAAACAAATTAAATTACTCTCTGGTGCACAGAAAAAAAGAAAAAAAGAAAAAAAAAAGAAAAAAGCCATTTAGCTCAGAATTCCCACTGGAACTGCCAGGCTGCAACAGGGAGAAAAATCTCGTCATGCCACTGCTACAATGTGCAAGAGTATTAATCTGTTGTTACCTCTCCTGGCCAAGCAGGTGCATGGGAAGGCACAACAGTTGCCTGTTCCCCCTGGTACTGCTTCCTTTGCAAGGGACACAGAGAGCCATGGTACTGTGGTGGAAACTCCCCAGGGAGTTAGGAAGTTCCCACAGTTAGGAAGAACCACAGCCATCTACTCCTTAATCACAGTCGTCCTTGCCACACCACCCCTACAAGTTCAAAGCATTGTGTGGGGCTTATGCTAACACCTCTTATTCTGTGTTGTTACTCTGACCATAAAGGGGGTATAATTTTAGCCCTGTTGTATGAACTGAAGTTCCTTGTTAATTCTCTTCCTTACTTATCATTATTTCTTACTACTCTATTTTATTGCAAGAGTAGTCAGGATCCACAGTAGTATAATGAAGAGAAGCAACCTCAGTCCATTGCCAGTTCCTTGCATCACAGTATCTCAGGCTGGTTTGCATGTACTAACTGGTTTCCAAATCTCCAATATCAGTGTAATGGCCTGTGTGATAACCAAGGTCCAGCAAAAGCACTTTATTCAGGCACTGTCCTCAGCACGCACGTGGTCCTATCAAACTGACGGACATCTGCCTGCAGACATGGAGAGAAGAGACCTGGGGATTTTTCAGAAGGAGTTTAAGCATTGGATTTCTGCATGCTGGACCATTGCTGGTTTCTGCTGTCAACACTACTACCTCTAAAGTGCGCTGTAATGCAGATACTTTACGGATTAGATATTCCTGCTCTATATGCAGCATTTATATTTACAGAAAACAACTGCAGCAGAGCCTCCATCATTAGGACAGGAAATTTCTTGGGTTGAAATCTTATTCACGTGTAAACCTGAGCATTCAGAGATGTGTATAAATTAACCAAGACATACACTCTTCTGGACTCACATGTCAATAAGCTTGAATACCTTTTTAAAAACATTTTTTGTGACTACTTCTTGCTATTCAGATCATTGGCCAGACGTGCAGTCTGGAATTCACCAAAGTCAGAGCAGCATTGTGAGAACAGCACAGGCTGCTACATACACTCTTCAGTAACAGTTTGGGAAATTTTCAGTCATCTCGTTTACCTTGCATATAACACAGGATGACTCCTCCAATGTATTTTTAAATCCCAATTTTTTTCTAGTATAATTCACAATTAGAGACTCTCTTCTCTGTTGTGAAGTGTTTATTTTGTTCCATGCTGATTTGCAGTGTCCCTAATGAGCAGTTAACAAGATGTCAATTAATCATGCAAATGAGAAGAAATAGATATTCAGATGATTGCATTACCTGGAGCTAAGATTTGGGATTTCATATAGTGAGCTGTCTCTTATTTGTTTGGGGATTTTTGTTTTTAGTTTGGTTTCCTCTTGTTTTTAATGATTTTCACGACTTTCTGCTTATGCTGTTAAAGATAAAGAGATGCTCAAGACCTCCTCTGCATCATGGTCTTACTGGTCCTGAAAAGACACATTTCTGGCAAGACATATTTCACATTAGATGCTAAGAATGTGCCCATGTGTCACGAGTCCTGTTCCTTCAGAAAGTGAGCACCCTCCCACATGCATGCTGTCCAGATGATCAGCACATGTCTGCAAATCCAGCTTTTCCCTGAAATATGGAGATTTCTGGGAAAAGACAAACTAACTTTGTAGTTCAAAAGGAATAAACATCATTTTGTGGCCATTCTGGACATTACACAAACAGATACAAGCTATTGGCAGTGCCTAACGCCCAGTCAGACGACTCCTTAGTCATGGAGTTAGTTTGGAAACACATTTAAGATTTCAGGACAAAACTCTCAAATTCTCCATACACACGTGGACAGTGTTGCTTTGCAGAAAATGAGGCTTACACGCTCAGCAGTGTTAGGACTTCAACTCGGGTCATCATCAGAAAAAACATAAGCAATTTCAAGCCTGTTAAACCTCAGTATTTTTCCATCATCAGGCAAAGAGACTCAGGGATTCCGTATTAAACTATTCTAGACAATTCATCAAGGACAACCAAATTATTTCCCTTGCACGACTGCTTAGATGGATAAATCTGAGTAATCGCATAGATTTAGAGGACTGTTGCTTACGACGATCGAAACATGAACTCCCAAGCAGAGAGTCAGAAAAGGGGAGCAGTGCTGTTAGATTTCTGCTTAGGACATTTCCTTGGCTGCCAGGCTGCCCAAATCAGCTGGCTCAGATGGGGTAGGTGCAGGTATTCCTGGATGCTCTGGCTACCCAGATGTGTTTTCTGATGAGGGAATCAGATTGATGCAGTGTAAGCCTGGGGAGAGGCTGCAGGGACTTAAGAAGACAGCAGGCTCTCAGGGAAGCTTCCCAGAGGAGATCTCTGCAGTTTCCTGAGTCACCCATTTAGGGTGAATCTCCTCCACCACTGCCACAGTTACAGAAATCCCATGCCAAAATCAAGGAGGTCCCTGGGAGGACACAGCATGCAAAGGCAATAGCAGGGCTCAGGGACGGAGCTATTGGCCACATAACTCATGCATGGCTCCCTCCTGCAAAGCTGTGACCTGCGCCACTGTCCCAGAAGACGGTGCAATCCTTAAGTCCTTTCCTCTTCCATCCACTAGGAATTTTCCCTCATTAATTTGATTTTACAGTTCTGTGTTTTCCTGAGTATACGCCTTGATTTTGCTGTCTTTTTTTCTATTTCTTTTTTTTTTTCTTTTCTCTTTTTTTTTTTTTATTCTTCTTGGCAAAACTGATCCAGTGATTATTTGAAAGGCTGCGATGGCATCTGGGGAGTTCCTCTTGCGCTGTTATGATTTAGGCTTGAAATTGCTTAATTGCTGTTTCCTATACTTCTCATTTTCAGTTCCCTAAAGACTGTATCAACTTGTTGCCTGTTATTCCCTATGACAGAACAGTGTTTTGTGTGTATGCTTCAACAAGACATTTTAAAGTCTCTTCCTACAAGCTGAAGATCTAGCCTTTCATCCTGGTTTGCTCTTTGTTCCTGTTGGCCATGAGGAATTCTCACGTACGGCACCAATGGTTGCACGCGAGACTACATACCTGACTACCACTAAGCATGCTCAAAGTTTTCCTATCACATATTGCTTTTAATTTAAATGATTAATTACTGTAATTCCTCACAAAAAAAAGCCAATAAAATTCCATCAGTAATAATGTTATAAAAAGTCTTGAGTTAAACCATACATAGAAAAACAGCAAGGACTACAGAGACAGAAAGGCAAGAAAACAAAATATCAATGATGTGAACAAGTGAGAGCAGAGAAAAATAAAGTAGGTATAAATTAGCTCACACTTATACCAGGCTAAATTAGAAATTGGTCCCCAAAACCCAAGGCTACTATGCTGGTGAGATGTATGATCAAATGCTACAATGCTGGGCGTACGATCAAATCCAGGATGCTTTTACTGTTGAAGCAGATCCTAACCTTGGGACAAACACCCTGCCATTTAGTTCAGTTACCCAAAATAAAGCAAGGACTCTCTTCAAGTCAATCTGTGTTACAGTTTTGTGAGTATTTATTAGTGCAATAAAAAGATAACTAGTGGATCACTTTAAATAGCAGTAAATAGTTTCCCTATTGCAGACAAACTCACTTGTTTTCTCTGTTCAGTTTCTGATGCCTTTGCTTTCAAATGCTTAAATCTGCTTTTTAGCATTGAAAGATGAGGAATGAAGACATGTTTCAGACTCCTCTTTGCCGTCTTGCATTTCCAAATGTCGACCTGCTACGTACAGGCTGGTTTTGTTTAGGAGGGATTCAGAGTGGTCTTTGCTGTCTGTACAATCTCAGGAGTCAGTTGAAAAATCCTCATTTTAATTTGTTCTTTTATGTTGATGAGCATTTTACTGCAACATCAGTCAAACACAAATTAAACTTTACTGATAAAGTCTGAATGCATTTGAAAATAGGAAGAGCGCTAATAATTTATTTTTAAATGGATTTATCATACTGCTTTTTGGGAATAGTACTATTTTAAAAATAATTAACATTCAAAAACATTTTAAAGTGTTTAGAAGAAATCAATCGTATGAATAGAATTATGTCCAATGTAGTGTTAGCTCTCTGAAACCATATGACATACTGTTTAGAAGATGACAGGCAGTAGCCAGTGTTGAGAAAGAGACTCCTCTTGGCTCCAGCTGCTAATGGAGGACTCTCGGCATATGTTCCCCCAAGAAATTTGCATGAAGTTTGAAAAGGAAATGCTAATGACGTCTTCATAAATTCTCCTCTTTCCTGGATCTAATGGAGTCATTTCAAGCTTCTGATACCTTAGATTATTACTTGATCACGGTACCTAAAGAAGCTGCTGATAATAATGGTCACTGATATTTCTTAACCATACAAAACAGAATTTGATATGTGTCTCCAGAAGTGTGAGCTCTTGTTGACTTTCAATGAGCAACAAACATTCTGGTTTTAGTAAGTACATCCTTTACTATGTTTATCAATTTTGCTAATTTCATTTAACCTCACTTTCACCAATCATCTGCAAGATTCCATTTTTCAGGAGTTAATGTCTGGATCCAGAGGTTAAAGTCCCAGTGAACAGCTCCAAATTCCTTCACATCATGGGCACCATCTCAAAGGTGTTGTCCCATATAGGCAATTTTGATATTCTGCAGGTTATCTGAAAAGGTCAGGTCTCAGTTCCAGGACTCATCTTAGACATGAGAACACACTGTCCATTGTGTATTTTATCTCTCAGCACAGCTCTCACTTGAGCACCTGAATAGCTCACAGGTTGCACTGCAATTTGATACATATTCACATAAAGGGAAAGTTTAAAACTCAAATAACTGCCAGACAGAAACATGGCTGGACAAATGCCAATTTTTGTCCAATTTTATTCAAAGCATTTACAGCTTACTTGGTTACTTTGATGTAGTGCATTGGGTCAAAATACCCACCAAGCACTTTTTGTTGTGTTTGAGGCATGTATTTAGAATTAGCTTAGACAAGGTGCATTACCCTTGAATTATCTGTGTGAGCTAAAGCAAAACAGATGCAGGAAGAATGTGATTATCTTGGTAATGTTTGTGAAACAGATGCCAGTGCTAGCAGTAGAATAAAGCACCCTTCTATGTTACTAATGTTCTTGCCACCAGGTTAAAAATACACCGCACATCCACCACCTCCTTACACAGTCTACTGGATAGATATGTGAAAAAATATTGTTAGGAAAAGGTCATATCAGAAATATCTATCTAAAATAAGGTTTATCCACTGAAACACTGAACAGACTTTGGCTTCTGACTCCTACAGCATCACATCCCACAGGTCAGAAAAAAATAATCACATTTCTGTTCTCTACGCTTTCTTTTTCAATTTCTTTTCCTTTAATACAACATATTCTAAAAGGACAAAACCAAGCACAAAGTACATGAGACCGAACATGATCCAGGCTCTCCCTTCTGCAGGAATTTAGCCATTTCTCTCAAGCTTACCATGGGTTTGGTGACTGTTGAGCCCACATGAAGGAAGACAAGGTGGATAGACACACATCCTCCAGGCACCGCTCTGCCCAGGTTGCCCCAGTTGTTTGGATGGCAAGGAGGGATGGGGCAGCCAAATCATCATGGGGTTGGCAGATGATGCTGACCTCAGAGGTTCTTGTGGGGCAATTTCTTCTGCCTAAGAGCAATGAGGTGATAGGTAGGTGCTTTTCAGTGCTGACTGAACTCCAAGCATTTTTTTGCAAAGGTCCTGGAAGCGGCTGGTAGGTGCTCTAGTCTGGTATTAGCACGTTCATCTTGACTTCCTCATCAAGGATCATTTTGTCCAGCACAGGAGCTGTTGTCCTGAACTTTGTAGCCAGGAGAAAATCCCAAAACACCGCACTAAAGTACAGTCTTACCTGCCTCAGGGTCTGGTATCACTCTTGCACAAATTGGGTTGGGGCTATGGCACCCCTTAGCAGCCCCTTCATCCTGCCTGAAGGTACCATGTTAGCTGACATCTTGCTTGGTCCATATGTAGGTAATGCAAAGAATAAAGGACCTTCATCCCTCCCTGTCACTGGAAATAAACAAAATAGATAGGGAATCTAGTGCTGTGCAAGGCACTAAGTCATACTTGATGCAAAGTCATGATGTGAGATGAAACAGGGACGTAACGACTTGTATACCTTAACACTCAGCCCAAAGTAGGCTGGCAACTGTGGGCATTTTTCTAGGCATGATTCCTCACAGATTTCAGTCCCTGGTTAAAAGAAAAAGAGAATCCTTAAAGATGTCACACATTTGCCTAGCAAAGAAAATTGGCAAAAAGGAAAGATAAAAAACATATATATTTCTGTCACCAGGCTTCTGGGGAATAAGTACAGAGCTCTATCTTACTCCAGCATGGCATGAGAAGCAGAATGCAAAATTTCCTCCTTGAAACACTTTGGCACAAACAACTATTCTGCACTATTTGTTTAGAAATCCAGTGGGGCTTCACAGAATAAAAGCTAGCATCTACATACTGGTAGTTGAAATAAGAACTAATTTCATGCACAATTGGCAGCGCAGAAGGAAGTTCCTTGATATCCAAAGAGTAAAAGACTTTATGAGGCTGCATATGTATTTATGATTATTTAAGGTTCTTGTTATAATGAGGATCCTTTAAGGAGAAGAATTTTGTATTTTAATTTGCATAAAGACAATAAAAACTCTTTGAGAAGCAATTTCTTTCTATATAAAAAGTAAGAACATAGCACCTTAGTGGCACAGACATCTGTTACTTAAGCAGATGCCACCATGTAAACTCCATCAAGCAACACTATTCACCAATCAGAAATCACCCAAACTACATCTACAGCCAAAATTCAGTGGGTGGCTGGGAGCCCCCAAAAGAGGTTGAAAAATGATGGGCTTTTCTTCAATGCCCTCATTAAGCATTCAATGGCATTTATTTGTTCATCGCTAATGAACGCTACAGTATCATATGGCTCTGTAGCGGCTCTTTGGTATAAAGTTAATCCACAGGATGTACAATCTGCAACTCTTGCTCATGAGATTCATATCAAAGGAGCACTAGCCCTTCGGCATGAGATAAATAGCCATTTCTTTGTTTCTCATTATGACCATGGTTCAGTGTCCTCACTTGGGAGCTGATGTATCAATATCTCTGAAAGAGATTAAATATTGCCTGCTTAAGTGTACATGAAGCGGTACAAACTCAGAGGACTGTATTCAGCAGCTGAGCAGCACTGGAAAGTCTGGGGCTGATAGGCCCTTTCTGAAGTTAGCTTACACTTTAAATCAGGAGTTCATGAAAGGCATTAAGAAAAACTATTATATTACTAGAATGGATGGCAGTACAGTTTATATGTAACACCTTGAAATAAGCAGTAGGATTTTCAATCACTTGATAACCTTGAAACTGCTAAGGTATCAAATTGCTATCATGAATATTGTGCAGGAACAGAAATAACTCAGAAAGCTGCCTTTGTGAATAATAATGTGGGAGAGAGCAATGTTCTTCTGGGCTAGACTCACAATAGCACCCACAAGCAAATATACATGAAGGCAAGGCATGTACTTAAACAAGCATATTTGCATTTGACTATATATCAATCAGTTATCAGTACAGCTACATCTTACCTGACCCACAGAGAGAATAAAATGCATGCTAGATAACTTTACCATGCAGAAAAAAAGTAAGTGCAAGAAACTAATTTTTGTATGTGCAACTGAAACTATTGGGATAAAATACCCTTTGAAAGGCATTACATCTTGAACAAAGTATTTTAAAAAATGCACACAGTACAAATCCTTCCATGCAGGAATAGAAATCCTTCCATTCCATAACATAAAAGTCCAAAACATATCTTCCTAGTTTGCATGCAAGACGTGCTAATAAATCCTAAGCTCCGATCTTGATTTCATTCATTCTGGATGAAAATGCAGAGATTTCCTAAGTAAGAGGAAAATCTCAGCCATCCCTCCAGATTCCCATGTTTATGTCCTGAATCAGTGGAGTTTATACCAAACTCCATTTTTGTTCTGAAGTACATACACCACAGCTTTAGTCTTGTGGCATTTTCAGGTGACACAGCCTACTGAGATCCTGTGACAGCCATGTGAAAACTCAGTGTCTGGAGTGATACATCATTGTGTCAGATTGTCCTGCACTTTGTCACAATGACTGACAATAGGGGAAACTTGGAAATAATACAAAGATTCAACCCTCACTGATAATGCCTGCATTGTGATTCGAGCAGGCAGCGAGCATGTGAGGAGAATGCTAATTCTGTCCCCCACCCCCAATTTCATACTCCTTTTCCTTTCAACAGCTGGGCATCTGCACTTGCTTTCTTAATCTTCGCTCCTGTGGCATTTTTAACTGCAGAACCTTTTTTCCAGTGTGCTAAAGAGCCATATTATTACAAATGCAAAAAGAGGTAACGTTGCACAGAAAGGTAAATTCTGCCAGCAATGCTAGGCACTGCTTGGACAGGACTGTCTTTGAGTGGATGTGCCCTTCTCTCCTAAAAGAAAACCTTACCAGGATATGTCACCAGCACCTGAAATAACGTAAAAGCATTTTGAGCAGTAATCCCAGTAACGTTACAACACCCAGCAAGCTCATGTGAATTTGCATGTGGAGCAGGATCTTGCCGAAGGGGCTCATAAAAAATGATTACAGAGAAATTATGAAGAAAACCTCTCCTATGAAGATAGGCTGAGAGAGTTGGGCTTGTTCAGCCTGGAGAGGAGAAAGCTCTTGGAAGAATTTAGAGCAGCCTTGCAGTGCCTAAAGGGGACCTACAAGAAAGCTGGAGAGGGACTTCTTACAAGGGCAGATAGGGATAAGACAAGGGGGAAAGGCTTTAACCCAAAAGACAGAAGATTTAGATTAAATATTAGGAAGAAGTTCTTCTCTTTGAGGGTGGTGAGGCACTGGCACAGGTTGCCCTGAGAAGCTGTGGCTGCCCCATCCCTGGAGAAGCTTGAGGCCAGGTTGGACGGGGCTTTCAGTAACCTAGTCTAGTGGAAGGTGTCCCTGCCCATGGAAGGGGGATTGGAAGTGAATGATATTAAGGTCCTTTCCAACACAAACCATTTTATGATTTCATGAAATTTTCCTTTATTTTGCATTGTCTTGCAAAAAAGGTTTAAAATAATTGCTGACTCGATAGGGTACTGAACCACAAACAGCCAGAAAAACTGGTTGCAGGAACTTTCATGCTCTAAAGCTCTTCAAGTTTCATCAGTGTTCACAGCAACAACACGGACCACGGACTCAGCTGTGTAATTAACTGGGAGGAAAAGAGAGGCCCTTTCTGAGCGCTCCAGCTTATTTTGCTGGGTAAAGAGTAGGAGGAAAAAGCCAGAGGCAAGCACAAGCACATCAAACATCGCTGCCTCCAAAGCAACTAAAGGCAGCAGAATTTCTCCCGGTTTTATCAATAGAAAAGGAACAAGTGGCTCCAGCTTGTGTCCCTTGCCCAGGAACAAGACAGCACTCTTGCTCCAGGGTGTGTGGTATGGGACAAACAGTCCCAGAGGATTTGCCGTGTGGTGACTGGTCTGGCGCATGCTGCATCACAGGCTGGGATGCAGGAACAGGCACTGGTCTGTAGTGAGCAGGATAAAGGTACATGGCTGCAGCTACTGTGGGTGACATGAGCTGCAGACTATGTAATTAACTGTTCTAGTTTCTTATGGGAGAAAAGGGAAGCTCTATTTGGAAGACAAGACATGGGCAGCTGGCAAACAACCACCCTTACTCTGTCTCTCCTTTATTTCTGCCTTTTTTGCTGCTTCTCCTGGGAAGAGGCTCATGAGGGAGGTTGGTTGAGTAACTGAGCAAAAAGCAGGTTTAGAGGAGAAAAGACAGCAATAGCTCTGAGCTCAGATGATGATGAAAATTCAATTTTGTTTCCCATTTTAAAAGTGGAGAAGTGAAAATCTCTCTGAAGAATATTACCTGCTTACAAACTCAGAGGATACTTATAATTTTGGAGCTCAGTCCCACAAACAGCCCACTTAATCAGATGTGCACCAGTGTGCTTTAGAAGCTGGGCCTTTAGAATTGAAAATAAAAGAGAAAAAAATTTCCGATGGAAGAAAAAGAATGATCCAGTTATCTAATTGGCACTAGCAGTGTATTTTTTCTTTAAGCAAATATCAAGCTTAAATAAATTCAGAAGAAAAGACAGGCAAATCTCCTGCAGCCCACCACTCTGCTGTAAGCCATTGGCTCTTTGTATGAAGAACTGCATGATGCCAAAACTGGTTCAACACATCAGAGAGAAATTGGGGTCTGATTCTGGTCTTCCTTATGCTGATATAAAACTGGAAAAAACACAGGCTAAAGTGGAATCACTCTGAACTGGCACGGGTATACCTGAAAAAAAATGAGACCAGATTAAAACCATCAGTGGAAAGTTATTTAATTTTCAGTGACTACAGCTCAAATTGGGGTAGGCTTGTGTAAGCTGGAAGCTGAAGTCACTAAGGTTGCTTGTGTTGGAGCATAAAAGGCTTTTTACTTTTTCACTGCAGTTGGCTAACGTTTTGTCTCTAACAAATACAGGCACAGAGCTTGAGAATGTTTAGTGAATTCGTACATTAATTTAAGCTCAATAACACATTTCCATCCCTAACTGTAACACTGCTCAGTTAACAAAGGTATATGGTTTATCTGCTGAATATGGTTAATTTCAGGATGGTGAGTGAGGATGAAGGAACAGGATAGATGTTAAAATACATCTACACAATAAATAATCCGTAAATGAGAAAGATCTCAGTTTTCCATTAAATAAAGCTCCACAAACATTGCAAGCTGAGGGACAGAATGACTTTAATGATGTTGAATTCGTCATTCACTTCGTTTTCTTTAAAATGAGCAGTAAACGAAAAAAGATACATTTTTTTCACTCAAGATGAGTTTGAACCATCAGCTTAAGGTCTCTGGACTTTAAACTTGTGACAATGGTGATGGAAGATGCAAGTTTCCTAAAATGTCTTAACAAACACTACAGCATCTGTCCATGTAGATATTAAAGATACAGTCAGTGAAAGCAATACAAAACCACAATGAGATTAGAATCTAAACAGCTGGGAAGCAATTGCTATGTTCAGTCATTCAGGTGAAATCACTGCTGGCCTTTGGACTACCTATTACAGTTTTTCCCCAGTTGTTTCTTTCTTTTAATTAACATGTAGTACCAAGTACAAGATTTTTAATTTTTTTTTTACAAAAAGCACTCTTCCATATGGATTGCAATTATCTTTGAAATATTTTAATATGAATAAAACAGAAAAAAATAAAGAGCAGTTTCATTTTTAATGTTCCAGTTTAATTAAGAAAGTGTTCAAGTAATTTAAAAATGTAGGCATTAAAATACCAATTAAGCTTAAGGCAAGTTTTCCTATTAATTCTGATGACACCAATACAGGGGTGTCATACAAAGGTGACCCCTTAGAAACAGGTTGAATATTACATTTGGCTATACGGGTGCTGAGAGAAAATGAATTAATTTATGCAGAAACTACACCTATTTGGCTAACCGCAGCAGGCTGAGCCTTGAGAACCGCGATGCAGTTCTCACAAGTAACTTGGCAAACGCAACCTCTCTTCAAGGTTTTAATTCCTATTTTTATTTCTCGGACATCCACTTTGGGTGGCCATCTTGTTGAAAAGTGAAAATATTTAAACATGTTTTTAACTGCGCAGTTTGAAATAATGGCTGCTCTAAAGTGCAGTAATTATTTTTAAAACCATTTATTGTTTTGTGTTGGTGGCTAAGCCATAAATGTACCATTTTAACACATTAAAATTCATTTATTGCCTGAAATTCTAATGCAGGAATACTGCAGGTTTTCATGGGCGGCAGTGACATTACGAAAGCAGAAGTCCATATATCTGATCTAAGTATTTACAATTAAAATTTTGTGGGTAGCTGGGCCCGTTAAAAAGCCCAGAATACATTATCCTGCAGGAACAGTTACTGGAAGTATCCTACAGACCCAGAGAAAGTAATTCTTAAAGCCAGCTTGGTTATGACGGATTTAAGTTAAATTGATCTCATTTCATTTTAGATCTTAACTTGGCTA
The DNA here is from genome assembly GCA_026283785.1 of Coracopsis vasa. NCBI lineage: Eukaryota > Metazoa > Chordata > Aves > Psittaciformes > Psittacidae > Coracopsis > Coracopsis vasa. Next base: position 38,435 of record JANHGB010061259.1, read on the forward strand.
ATGGGGCTGAAATATGCTTTATTTCAGGGAAGTTGTACGAATCTGGACAAGTAACAGAATTTATGCTGACGTACAAGTCGAGTGCAAATACCACCATCACTTCTTCATTACCGCGTTAACTGGTGTGATCTGTTCTGCTCAGCAGAACTTGGACAAAATGTCAGGTTCCTAAATGAAGAAGCTCCTGTTCCTCCGTGAGAAACCAGCTGATTGGTTAAAAGTACTTCAACCTGTATTTAATTCATGCCTTAAAAGTGCTCTTTGGCAGGAGCTCCTGGGATCTGATCTTATGTCACATTTACTGAAACTCATTTAATTATTTGCAGCTGAGGAGGGCAGGGAAATGGTTATCGCACAGGGAAAATCCAATCCTCTTCTTTATCAGCTTAAACCCCAAAACAGGGAAGTCAGTAAGGATTCCTAACTAGTACATGACCCTTTCTTTTTGGTGGCTTTATATAGGAGTGATTTCTTCCAGAGATTGGGGGGATTTGCAAGCACATGTCCAAAATCTCTGTGAATGCAGACCCCATCCTGGAAGTCTCTAAGCTGCTGCTCCTTGACATGCTTCAGTCAGCAACAAAGACATTAACATTGGGATTGCAAATATCCCCAGTGGTTGTTCCAGTTGCCAGACAAAATGAATGGAGCAATTTGGATACTCTGCAAACTGAGGCAACCACTACCAAAGCAGGGACCGCACGGTCACACTGCCACAACAGTGCAAAGGGGCTGTGGCCCCACTGCCTTTGGAGCACAGGTTAATATCAAGTTTTAATAAAATCCAAGCTCCTGCCATGTATTTCTAAGTGTTTTTCAGGGATTGTGGGTGGGGAAAAAAAAAAAAAATCATATGCGTTGCAGTAATGGGTGGTAAAAGGCAAAACCAGACGTATTCTGCCCTTATGAGCAGAACATGAAATGGTTTTGATGGAAAGCACATGCAGAATATGGAATTCAGCCTAAGGCTAAAGACAGAAAATCAGTGACTTTCATAGCTTTAAAAATTGGCTTTATGACCATCATTAAACTAAAGCATCTCTCCTCATGGGGGACTTTCATTTCATCAAGGATTGCATATCTCTTAGCACAATTAGTCACCTCCAAAGTGCTGTCATCATAAAACTTATTCTTTTAAATTGTCACTTAAAAAAATCAGAACAAAAGCCATTTTGAACGAGAATGTTCAGTAGTGGTGAGTCTTAGGCCAGGCTGGTTAGATTTATGATAAATTCTTATCTGTGTGATTCTCTTTTTACAAACTTGAACCTGAAAACCACATAAAATACATGGTATAAATGTTTCCTTTAAAAACTTTTGTACGCTTCACAATTACATAGCTTAAGAAGTTTAGAAGCCTTGGGCAAGCAAGCTAACATATAAGAGGAATGCTTAAGAATTGTTTGTATGCTTGGTTTGTTTTACAGTGCATTTGGTCTTTAGTTTTGATTGGATTGTCTTACTGAAACATGAAGGGCATTTAGAAAGTAAGAAAGTGAATAGGATACATTTGCAACTATATGCCCAAAAGCAAGATCTTAATGTCAGAAGTAAATTATAACAACTTACATTACTGATGACATACATTATAATGCAGAGCTTGGCAAACCGTATCAGGGTTGTTCTTACCATGATCTGACAAAAATGTCTTTAAGGCCTTGTGTTTTCAGGTTACCACTAACCAGACTTTATTTATGTTAGGAATTTCATAAATTAAAAGCAAACATTACCAAAGATAAACCTATTTTTTAAAATGTTGCTGAATCTTCGTGAAAAGATTGAGACATTTATGCCAATAATCATAAGAGTAGGATGGTTCCAGTGGGTAAGACAGATTTGAGCCATCATCTTTACCATGGCATCTTTGGGTGACCTTGAAACGTTTTCTAGGGGTGGATCAATGAAAGGATTTAGGTAGGCAAGTCTAAAGTTGTTGCCTATAGTTGAAGGTACCCCAGACCTGTAAGCACTTCTGTGGGGGATATGGGTTGTGCATATGTGTGAAGTTTTGCTTGTGAACAGCAGAGAAGTATGAAAGACTTTTACACTCCCCTGGCACACAGCAGCTCTCTCCTGCGTATAACCTGAAGGACTTTCTGGCTCTGGGTTGCCCCACAGGGACCCAGTCTTGCAAGAGGGCTTGGCCCAAGCTCAGGATTCACAGGTGGGGAAAGGTGGTAGATGGCACTCTCCTCAGGCCCTTGTCCATACAGATCCAGCTGTGTTGCTCAGACCAAGAGTGTTACAACTCATGGCTTGGTCTCTGGCAGCAGCCCTGGGAGTGGCAGGAAAAGTGCAGTTCTGTCTGTGCAGGTCGTTACATTGGCAGGAGTAACCCTACCCTCCCCTGCAACATGACTGCAGCCTCCAACAACCTGAAGTTCCTGAAATTCCCATTTGAAGGGTAATTTCTCCATATCCCCTAATCCTTAAAAGATCTCTCTTCCATGGATGTGTCTGGTCTTCCCCAAACATACTTAAACCTTCAACATCTACTACAGCCTCTTCTTGCAAGGAGCTACAAAGTTAAATCACAAGTTTGGGGAAAAAAAACCCCAAAACAACACAAAGCCCAAACAAACGCAAAAAGCTCCTTTTGTTTTAAATTTGCTCTTGTTTTGGAAGAGGGACTGGAAAGTCCCTGCTCACTTATGATTTTATACTTTTTTGTCATATCCGCCCATCATGTTATTTTCCAGACTGAAAGTACCAGCTTGCCTCCTTTGTAAAGTAAAGCCTTTCCAGCAGCTTAACTCATTCATCTCACAGGTATCTGAATCAACACCTGATTTCTCCAGTGGGATTAAACCCCACATCTTCCATTACAGTGACCTGACACCAAGTTTCTCTCCTGGGTAAAATGAAACTCTTTCCCTGCTTCAGTTTTTATATAAACAGAAGAAGAGAGAGAAAGCAAGAAGTGACAGCAGCCACTTTCTGCAGGCACCTGTTGGGGCACTTATGGGAACGATGGACTTGTGTTTCAGTCCCTGCTCCACTAAATACTCCACCATGTTATACTGATTATTCAAGACCGAGGGACCTTTCGCTCCGATGAATGAGAGTCTACTTTAACTGCAGGATGAATGACAACGAGGAGCATGGTGATTGCTCCCAATTTACTCTGGTGGAAATGGCTACCACTTTAGAATCAGGCCCACTGAAAAACCAAAAATAAAAATATTCACAACCCTTAAACATAATAAGCCTGATTTGTCTTCATTTCAGCTGCAATCAGTGAGAAACAACCACGGTGAAGTAAGCCTGAATGAAACATGAGATGGCATATTTAGGTTAACAATGGCTGAATTACTCTAGGTTTAGATTCTAGTGCAGGATTTCAGTAAAAAAGGATCCATGCCATCACTGTTTCCAGACACTGGAACTGCAAGCTCCTGGCAGGAGTGCCACAAGATCTCACACCAGCCCCCAGCAGACAGGGGCTGCACTGGGGCTGGACAGAGCATGGACTTCACAACCTCTTGGATGGCCTGGGGCACCTTGCTTTGATCACCAGCTGTCACTGGTGTGAACCTGCCTCGTTCTGACCATTTCATAACACCTGAACTTTTCATCAAGCCCAAATGTATACCTAGTCTATAACTAAACTCCTTGGGGGTTTTATTTATTCTGGAATAAATACATACACCGAACAAGTTCTATTTTCTAAGCAGAGCACGAGAGATTTTTGTTTTAAAATGCACACAATATTATCATTTATTTTCTGGAAATTCTAAATATCCCAAAGTCCACCAAAATTAAATAAAGTTTACTAAACTAAAACCCCTTAAAAACACAGTATCTACCTTTAAAAAATAATTCTTTTGTATGGTACTGTTTTCCAATTATGTTGAAGCATTCTGCTGCCACTATGGTTGGTACAGACAGAATTATGCGTGTGTCTGTGTGTGTGGAGCTTGTTCATAGCATATGCACCATAACTGTGCACTGGACCCTGCTGGTCTGCATGAGAAATTAAAACACAGTTGTCATATGGAAAACGAAAAAGTGGCAGCAGTTACAAAAAAATCTATTTTATTCATGATGCTTATGACCCCCCGAAAACCAACTACTGAAAATGATGAGAAGCTCAACATGACCTGACAATGGGAGTGTGACCAGCACTTCCCGCTCTCCAAACACCATGAAATGGCACTATGAAGAGGAGAAGTGCACGCCCAGCAACATGAATACCATCACCTGCTTTTCTTGAAGGTGGAAGTAAGGTGATTTAGCTTCAGCTTGTCTTGCTCAAAACTTACAGCAGCAATTGTTAATAGGAAGGAAATAGTATTTGGCACTTTACTACTATATGACAGTTTATGCTAATACACTAATAACATTAAGACATTAATAACATTGATTATCATTAACATTATTAGATCAAGAATCAAGATTTTCTGGTAAAATCTTCTCAATAAATATCTAGTACGCAGGTAAATAGAAACAGACAAGTATTTCTTCAATATACTATTTAAACAGCTAAAAGCTCCTAAACCACTGTTATCCCAATGATGTGACAAGCATCAACTATCCTCTCAAGCAGGTTCTCATAAATCTCAGAAGTAGCATGCGTAGCATGTGACAAATTTGTGATTAGAAGAAAATTAACATATTCAAACTCTGTTATGCAGACATGATCTGGATCCAAAATGTTCAATGCTACCTCTTTAATAGTGAGCCAAATTGGATCTGAGTGCTCTCCTAGTTTGGGACCTAGGGGTCCCATATTCAGACAAATTTGTGCTGATAACAGAGGCTAATACCAGCCTTGAAAGCTGAACCATAGGAGTCCTGTGCTTTTATTTCTGGAGGCTCTCAGTTGCAACCTATGTAGAAGCTCATTTGGAAACTTCAGTCTTGCCACTTGTGGATGTAAACCCAAATTCCATCTTAGTTCATAACTCATGAAGTAGCCCCTCCACCAGAGGCCCAGAAATGCAGCATCAGCAGGACATCTGCAGGCCAAGGACAGCTCTGCAGGCAGCTCAAACCCCACTCATCACCAGCACCATAGCTGCACAGTGGCTGGTCATCTTTAGCTCGGGAAAAAAAGCACCAAATTCTTGCAACAAGACAAGACATTGCACACAGACTGGCTGATGCTAAGGTCATGTCAGAGCTTTTAACTCCACAACAGTAATGGTAGGGTCAATTTCTTTAAATGATTCTCAAAGCCCATGTGTCCTGGCATGTGGATATTGGGTGACTAACACCCATGGCTGCCGTTTGGCTAGTCAGTCTGGAAGGACAAGCTCAGCAGGAGCATGCAACAGGTTTTTTTCCTCTATCCACTTCTCATTTCCTCACAAAGGATTTTAAGAGACTGGGTTTGCAGCACACAGTGCCTGCAAATGACAGAAAACTACTTTGACTGCAATTTATAGAAGAAAGCATCCAGCCCATGGAGATTACATTTACTTTCCTATAATAGGAAGGAGTTTGGTAACGAACCTAAACATCTGCAAAGATCTAGTAATGACAAGGATGTCCATTTGTAAAAGACTATGCCTGTGTCCTTTTCTGTTCAATATTGTAATTTTCCTCAGAAACCTAAACACCTCTGCCACATCACATGAAGAAGAAACTTGCAAAACATTCAGTTCCCAAACTGCTTTACACAAACATTTAATTCTTAAAATGAGAATGTCTACATGGTGCCAATTTAAAATAGAGAAACTGCAGGAGCCACTGGGTTTGAAAGTGAATGAAATTGGTTTGAGATCAGAGCTTGGCCAGCTGGGATCTGTCAACATTTATGCAATAATACCTGACTGTTCAAGAGATAATTTCAGTTCAACCTGGATTGCAGTCTGAGAACTCCTTGGAGCCTTGTCACTTTTATTTCTGTAAAACTTTTCCATCAATATATCACTAGTACAGGTATGTTTAATAAGTGCATTAAAAGACAAGTCAAAACAAAGCTACATGCTCTGCCTGTTCCCCCCAATGCATCTTGATTAGAGAAAAAAATGGAAGCCATGGAGTTTTGCTGGATTTAAACAAAGCTAACTGAAGTCAGACTCACCAGTCTGCTGTAAAGGATCAAACCACAGAGATTAATCTTTCCAGGAGTCCAAAAATGTAACAAATACTGAACTTACTAAAGCAGACTTACCAGTCATTTACTATGTTGTATATTGATTAGATTATAAGCCTCAGGGTTCATTGACTCAGCATTCAACAGACACTGAGAGTAGCTGTCACTTGCACTTGCATGTTCATCTAATTAAACAGAATTATGGAAGGAAGGAGTGGAAACTATGAGTTATTTGCCCCTTCCAAATGTTTAAAAATGCTGCAGTGTTTCAGAAAGCCCAATGGCAGGATCAAGAACAATTATAGATATATGTAAGCATTACCACTGTGTCCATTACACAGCTGATAGCGCTTATGATCATCAGTTACTTGGGACAAAGTGAAACACAGTTCTGTAGCTGCTCTAAAACACCAATGTTTTTATATGTGGGCTGTGTTTTTTTAAGAAATGAAACACAGTTCCACATTATGTTAAATATAAAGTAAATTTCTACTTGTTCTGTGAAAATTGAAAGTCAAATGAAAGGGAACTAATCTGGGTATCTTACTGTGGGAGAACCTGCAGCGTGAATTCAACCAAGCTATTAGACACTAGAGAAACCACATGGGAGGGAGCTGCAGGAAATGAAGCTTCATAAGTTTCACTGGTCACAGAATGACTCTTTTCTTCTTTAGTTAGGATTAGCCCTTATAAAAGCAAATGGAAAAGCTGCAAGAAGCTCCAGCAGGTAACTAATTACACAATGCAAAATCAAACACAGCCCAATGGATATGTTCTTTACCCATCTTTGAGTCTGAAAGTGCACTCCAGTGACACCCCCCACCCAAAAAAAAAAACAAAACCAACAAAAAATCCAAGACAAAAAACTTTCAGTGAATCTCCATATTTCCATTTATTTGCTGAAATTACTCCTTTTAAAATAATGTGGCAAGAACTGACATTTTGGTGAATATATTAATTCCTGCAACCAAACTGCAAATGCCACTTGCGTAGGGAGGAAAGGAAGCATGAGCCAGATGAAGAAAATTGCTCCATTTGCTGGCAGTGTAGCTATTTATATGTTGACAAACAGTTGTGCCAAGAGCAGATGGATATTTCCTAGTATTGAAGAACTGATAATTGTTTGCTGCTGTTCCTCTCAAGTTCATGGGGAAAAGCCATTGGTGTTCTGCAGAGCAAGGCATGAAGAAACCAGATCAAGTCACGCATTTGGCAAAGTGGCCTAGCACCTCCTAGACCATGTGGAGGATGCCCTGAAACAAGAAGATGCTCAGCCAGATGTCAGCTTAACAACTCTCACTAAAGCATGACCATGAGGAGTAGTACTTCCAAATCTTCTGCAAGTCCTTCATCAAGCTGTACACCTAATGTAGAAGTATTCAGCACAGTCTGATAAACATCATATGCCTATAAGGATTTTACAAATCCATTTTGGCTACGTGTGTCTCACATGTATTTGAATTATGTGGAAATATAAATGTACTTATTCTTGAATGCTGGAATGATATCTATTTAATCTGACAAGGAAAAGGCATCTTTCAATAAATCCATATATAGATTTACCTCACCTCTGCTTTTTTATACACAAGGCTGAGGATGCAGTGTCTGCTTTCTGACATATCGAATCATATTACAGGTAAGTGTAAAAAAAGTGAAGGCAGATAAAGAGCAGGACATATTTTTTTTCAAAGTGTCTTATCCCACTTTTGTAAAAAATAATAAAAAAAAAACCCAAACAACCTGAAAAAACATAAATTCAGTATCATATGTCTTGATATTCTTATAGAGATCAGTACTAAAGTACAATTTAGTTAGCTTAAAGTCTCAAATCTGATTTATCTATGAGACACACTTCACAACACAAACCAATTTTGCTGTAGTAATACCATGTCAGTGTTTCTTGACAGAAGACAAATGTTGTTATTATTTTGCCATTTCTTACCTTTGTAAAAGTTTAGAATTTTACAAAATTACTCTTCTTTATATGTCAAAATGGAAAGTTGTTGGAAAGAAAAAAATATTGAAGCCATTCTTATATCTGTTGACAGTGATGGATTCTACAGTTAGGTTAAAAATGATTCTGGCACAATATTGATGTTTAAAAAATAAAAAGTAAATCGTATTTTTAAATGGATATGTGCATTTTTCCTATATAGACTCAGGAAGATAAAACAAGAAAAAAAAATCCCAGAACTATTTTTTGTTGTTTCTTGTCGTCTTAAAAAATATTTACCTGTATGCTGTTTATTAAAATTATTTATCTGCAGGAGCTACTCATGCAAGTCTGTGCAGACACATACGCCTCTCCATAGAGGTGATCTTCAGAAAAAATAGCCTTTCTTATCTTTGTAGTCATCCTCTCCTTGCCCCTTCACTATATCATGAGGCACAAATGTAAAATAAAATCTGAATTACATTTAGTTTAAGAGATTACTTTTAAAATTGACTAAAACTCTTGAAAGTAAAATATTTCAAGATTTTTGTTCTGACATAGTTTTAAAACACCCACAATGCTTAATAAATATAATTTCGAGGAACCATGTCTTGTAATTTCATATAGAGCTCCTTCTTGTGCTAATGTATTCTTATTTCTGTCTACAGTTACATCTTGTGCTAACAGAAAAGCATAAAAAGACATGAAACAACCTCTTCTCTCTGTTTTTAACTGAGAAATAGGTCATCTCCAGTATTAAACTACAGGATTATCTAGGTATAATTTGTACAGTGGGGAGCAGACTTTCCCAGCTGAAGTCCAGTTGTGGAAGAAGCAAAGGGCAGGTAGAGCAGGAGAATTGCTTGTTTTGACATAAACTGGTCTTAGGGTCCTGAAGTTGACCTTATAAAGCAGACCATACAGATGAGGGTCTCAAATTTTCTTCTGCAAAACCTCTGCATACTACTGCTCACCATAAAATGACATAAGAAACACAATTTACAGTTTCATCCCTAGGCAAGCCAGGGTTAAAGGACAGGGTAAATTAACTGCATGATAGTCAAAGAGTACTTGCAGAAAGAAAACCAAATGACTTTACTCACCAAGTTAGCCATTAGTCAATCGGTACTCTGTAATAAAACATGGCCAACTTTGCCCTTTGCAGAATATGTACCCAATTACTTGCTCATCTAGCCAGGTTTCAAAAAATACTCCTCGCCATATCAACAATGAACAAGTGGCAGTTTACGGATTGCTAACAAAAAGACCGACACCAGGGTTTGACAATTAGGGCAGCAAGAATGCTAATCCAAGTTACTAGTGAGTTGAATGCAAAGGTATGACTTCAAATAGGTATGTTGAATAACAAATATAAATATGCAGCTATATGATACCTACGTTTGACTGAATTGTGCAGGCGAGCTTCAAAACACAATGAGTTTGTGGAACAGAAGACCTCAAAGGCCGTTATGATCAAAGTTAACCAAGGCTACTGTATTTAAATATTACACACTTCTTTCTTTAGCACTGTACAAATTAATTTTTAATAATAAAAAATCAAAGGCAAGAAAAACACTGTATATTTTATTTCAAACCGAAGACCACAGAATCAAAGTCTAAACGCTTTCTCTTATCTAAGGACCAGCTGCACAGAAATCACTGAAATTATTGTTGGTTTTATTTATATTGTAATAGCTATATTGGCCTAAAACTGACAGAAGAGGAGAATTAGGCAATATATTTAAGTTCAATGCATTCTATGTTTCACTTTTGTGTTGATTATTTTGATGTTTTCCACCTCCATGCTGTGTGAGTAAATTGCGGATTATTATTTTATATTGCAGCAGCTATATGACTTGTCTATCAATCCTTGTATAAAAGTAAACGTAACCTGCATTCTGAACTCTAAGAACAGTCTTCATTTTGCCTTAATCCTATGCATTATATAAGCAGATCACAGAAAAATGTTACCTCAAAAATAAATTACCTGAACCTTAATCTGAAAATTGTACAATAACACAATTACAGTATTTCAAAAATTGACAATTTTTTTTGTTTGTTTGTTTCCCATCTTAATTTCCTTCCTAGCTCTGTCAGAATGTCCCACAGAGAACACTGCATACATTCTCAGATATGAGCTGGGGATACAGCAGGGTCAGCGAGAAGCCAAGAATATTCCAATGCATATTCCTGCAAGATTACCATGCTTCTCTCATTCTTTATCTTCCACCAGAGACACTAAGCAGATGATTTTGTGAAGATTTAATGGATTCATTTGGTTTGAACCATGCCACATGTTCCTTGAACTTCAGCAGAATTGCTCACATACTGAGTTCTAGCACATATGCAACTTTTCTCTACTAACTTGCTGAATTCTGTACTTAATTCATTGGCAGCTTTCCTTGCATTCATGTAGGTTAAAAAAAAACAACCAGAGAACATAAAAATTTTATGTAATTTTTACATTAAAGATAGATTAAAATAAAAGAAATTGAAATAAAAAATAAAATAAAATATTAAGATTTATAAAATAAGATAAAATAAAATAAAGTAAAATAAAATAAAATAAAATAAACAAAATAAAACTGGCAAGGTAGATCATATGCTCTTGTCATACACAAGACATTTAACTTCAGTAGATTTTAAGCAGGGGATGCAATGGCAGCATGTATTGAACCCTTAAGCCTTTTTGTGCATATTTACAACTATTTTCCCCTATGGGGAATGACATAGAGCCATGCTAGAAAAGAATTTTTCTTGGTAACTTGGGACTTTAAAGGACAACTAATGTTTATTTTCAAAAACTTCTTATACATCTACATATGCAAATATTGCACTTTTTTTTTGTGCACATAACATGCTATGTGGAATCGATGTTACGCGTTTCATTCCCTTCTTAGACCTGTAAAAAATCATGTAGATAAATTAATTTGTACTGCAACCTCTTTAACTGAAATTAAGGATTTGTGCACAGCAAACTGTAGAGAAATTAATCACACGTGTTTATCTGATACGTAATGATTTTAAGTCAATTTTGAGATAAGCATATGACATGTATGATCATTTTTCTGTTACTATAATTCCTACCAATTACTCCTCATAAAATATAACTATGATTTTCTATTTCTCTGTTCTATTTATTTGCATTTTTTTTTTAAAGGTAAGAAAGAAAAGTAATTAAATTTGCATCTTCAGAGTAGAAATGTGGTTGCGTACCCCATTTGTTTTACTAGCAATCACAAACGCACACGATCAAATCATAAAAGTTTTCTAGAGTCTGATTTCAGCATATACAAAATATAATTTAATTCCTCACCATAAAAATTACATACAATACAAACTTCTCCACATATTTCTAATTTTAGTGAACCTAATGTATTTCTAAACTCCCCAAGTTCATGTTCTTCGCTCCCCCAACAGTCTTAGCCTACTGCTACATAGAAATCAGTTCTGCCTGACACAGACCAATTAATTCACACTGCCAAACACAAGAGGAATGTAATGCTTTTTCAAATATCATATTAGTCCAATTTCATTTAGACTTAAATGATTTTTCTGGTCCCTCTTCATGTAGATACCTCTACAGTCAATTAGCATTGTCACTTTTAATCTGCAATACTCAGATACTGGTCATTTCCCATTAGAGTCTTATTAAATAGATTCTTATGGTCAGATAGAACCTTCTGCAATGTAATATCTGAGGAGAGAAAACTGACAGTCATTATGCAGCTGGCATTTACTAAAAGGTTAGATACTGCAGATAGCCTTAATCACAAATTACGCTGCATGGCAGTGAATTAGCTCGCAACTTCCCAGTTCCACCTAAACAGCCAGGTTTCCCACCCAAACACTCTTAGACTATTACTGTTAGACTTAACCATCTACATGTTTCCTAATTAAAATGTTTTTAAGCTTTAGCTTTAGAGCATCAAATGTTACATTGTTAGGCAGAGAAGTCTGTTACAAGAGCTTTGGCTTCTACTCCCTGAAAAATCATACACCCTTAAGCTGTGAACACGTGTCCTCTGCTGGACCCAGCTGTGCTGCCTTGCTTGCTTGGTGAGAACCTGTTACTATTGAAGCTGCCCATGCTAAACGATTCACTTGGAGAAATCCCACAAGCAGCTCAGCCAGAAGTCTGAAGGGGAGTTAGATGACTTTTGGCAACAAGAGCCATTACAAGCAGCTGGACAGTGACTTCAGATGTGCTATTCTTTCATGGTATGAAGCTCAGAAGGAATCATTGTTTCTCAGAGTGATCTTTCCTATATGCAAAGATGACAGAGCATTAAAGTCTGTTTTCAAAGGCTTTTGCTAGAAAGGAATTCTCGCTGCCTTGTTAAAAAGACACTCAGTACAGCCTCACCCAAGTAGAGGACAAGGATCATTTTTAATGAAATTCTGGTATTTTGTGAGATTTTTTTGTGACAGATGATTTAAAAAAAACAAAACAAAAAAACAAACCTGTAAAGCAGCTAAGAACTCCTTTGAGCATAAATAAATCCAAAGGAAATGATGTGTTGGCTAGGGTGTAGGCAAATGGAGAAATCAATATACCCATCACTTGGCCTTAAAGAGTGACAGTTAAACCAGGATTCAGCAAAGCCAGGTAATAAAATGCCTGATTTTATTACTTGCTGACCTTCAAACTCAATAGAAACCCATTGACTTAATGAACAATGATGATGATGGCTTGACTTCGCGAACGAAGATTTTGGGAAGGGCTTTACCCACGCTTACTACAAGCGCGCTGATG
>JANHGB010061265.1:0-14916 GCA_026283785.1 Coracopsis vasa
TTCCTGACTTGTTGCAATGAGTACTTGTTCTTGGTGAATGATCAGACAATCGTAAAAAGTGGGATTTAGATTGCTTTGTGGCTTTTTAAAGAAATTAGACTGTTTAGTTAAAGCTTTGAGTAAATGATCTGCTTCTAAATCACTGCATCTTTGATAGTTTTCTTGGGCGTAAATTGTTGAGGATAAAGTAAATATTATGAAAATAAAAAACAACATGCCCTCAGTACCCCTAAATCCATCTCCCCCGGGAAGAAGAGAGTCCAGGCATATACCCGTATCCCTTCTCTCTATGTCGCAGAGGAGCCAAACGTGATGCCTGCGTATTTTGTTATCCTGCTGACCTACTAAAAATCTGAATGACTCTTTACAATAGCGTATAGAGATGTGTAACAGCAGCAGATTGCTTCCCGCTATAAATTCTTCATGGCGTGCTTCCCCATCCTATTAAAAACACATGAGAGGTGCGAGCCCTGGGTGTACACACGAGTGCATAGCTTTGCAGGGTGGAAGATGACTGAATAAAAGCCCTACTGAATTTCGTTTGTCCAAAGCTCATAGTTTTTTTATGTGTGGTCCTTTAAAGCAAAAAAAGACGGCTCCCAAACCCAAACTTACACATGGCACAGAAATTGATAGTATTAGATCCTATAGCCAACTTTTCTCACCTATCTAGGAGAAATAAAACCCTCTAGAAATAATATTATGTAAAGCTTTTCCACATCAATAGAAAATTAGAACAAAAAGCTAGAAAAAAGTAGGGCAATAAAAAAATAGAATAGCAATAAAATAGAACAATCTTTTTATATGATCTGAGAAGCTAAAGAGCTCTGTTTTTCAGACTTAACCATCTGTCTCCCAGAAATTAAATGGAATGTTTATGGAAAATAGCAATTAAATTGTCACTAGTATTGACAAAGCAATATGTGCTCCCCTGGTTTAACTCTGGCTCATCCTGCCTGTTCTGCATTCTTCTCTTCCCAGCACCCATCACACATCATTTATTCACTCTTTAATTAGGACATCCAGTGCATGCCAGTGGGATCCTCCGGTCATCCACTGCTAATGGCAGTTTCTGATGAGAACCTGCCAAAGAGCCCAGGACTGGTTCCTTGCCTGCCCCAGTTCCTCCCAGTCTGCAAGGTCTTGCTTCTGGCAGTAGTGACACTGAAGTCAATGGTGACTCTTTTAGGAGATGGTGCTCGCAGGACTGTGCCTTGTTAATATCAAAAAACTGAAATCCTTAATAGCTTCCTTTCTTCTATGAATGCTTTGCTTGCATCACTTTTCAGTGTAACAAATCGTTCAAATAGATGGACAGATCTGAAATGTCAATAAATATTAGAGCACCATTACTTGGCAGGAACATTCAATGAAAGCCGTTAACTGGCTTTACTATAATAAAGCAGGATTATAGTATTTAGGGCTGGCCTGGGTTACTGTAAAGACAGTGATGTGGTTAGATGACTGAATCCAGATCCTCCTTACCAGGGGTTTCGACATCCTATAGTATCCTGTTGCAAGAGGATATTCGGGGCAACTGGCTGCTAAAGAAGGATGTAATAAAACATGAAAGGAAATCCTGCAATTTCTTCTAATGTAAAATTAAACTTTTTTTTTTTTTTTTTCTTGTGAGAGCCTGTATGGATTTTGTAGGGATTTTGCTATTTATCCCTTCTGAGAGAGATTCCGCAGCATTGCAGTCAGGCTGTTTCTTTCCTATGAACAGAAGTTGAGAAGTTATTTTATACCACTTCACATCCTTGGAAATACTCATGTAAAAAATGAGCTCATTTTCATTGTGTTTTGATCTCGTTAGTCTTCTCAGGACATGACACTTTTATATCTGCTGGGTTATTTTTCAATGGAATTGTCATCATCTGTTCTTTCCTGCTTCATTTTTGGTCTCAGTGTTGTTTTGTCAGCAGGCATGATTAGTTCCTTTCATTGACAAAGACTTACTTTATGGTAGCTCAGGATTTGACAACCAGATGAACCTGATGCATGACTGAGCTGTCACTGGGTGGGAAGGGACCCTGCTCCTTTCCTAGCCTGGGACATACATTCCTGCCAGGTTCCTTGTGCCAGCACTAGTAACCATGTGACAGTACAGTGAATGGATAGAGATTTTGCCTCCCTCCTGCAGTTAATTAAGCAAACACTCAAGTTGACATATGTTGATGTTGGTATTATGAGTAGTCCTAGTACTGTGACCAGAACATTTAAATCTGTGTGTAACTCTCTGCAGGATCAGTACTATGCATGCTGCTGTGTGTTTTCCTTAGATAGTGTTAGCAATTAAGTGGCTTTTTTTCCATCTTCATTCTAAAATGCTTCTTGGATGCTAACCGTCAATTCTGGCTTTGAAAGAATTACAGGACTGGGTCAGTATTATATATGGGTGATTGAGTGTTAATGCAAAAAAGAGTTGGCTGTGTCCTTCGTTCTGCACTGCATGTTTGGTACTTTCTAACTTCTTACTCCTCATCAGTGAGGATAGCAGGAATTCATGATCGGTTAGGTCAGTTTATTTAATGCAAAGCAAGCTAAAAAAAAAATAAAAAATCCAGTAGTTCCACAGAGTTTGCACTGTGTGGCAGGGAGAGGAAAGATGTGTCACATAAATGCTTTTCAGGTGCAGGGTTTCATGAGCTGCCATTGCTATGCCTCTGGCTAAACCAGACAGGTGGACAGCCATTTTTAATTCACTCAGAAACACACCAGAAACCACAGCCTTTCCATACAAGTCCACATAAGTTGGACAAGCAGTTTCCATGCTGTTATGTTGTCTGTCACAACATGACTTGCATTAATTAATAGTGTTGAAGTTACTTTACATGTGCACGTTCACAGATTAGCACAAGCTGTTTGTTGTTTTTCTGGACACTGATTCCTCCAGAAGTATTTTGAGAAATAGAGTAAGGTTTGCATATGGATCTCAAACTGCTGGAAGGCTCCTGGATTCCTGAATCATTTCAGCCCATCAACCTGTCAGAGATCTGCAGTATTTTTTTCCCTTTTTCTGTTCCTTTCTTTTTCCCTTGGAAGCAGCTCTGCTTTTCTCTCTCCCTCTCTTGTAAGTAGATTGGAAGAACAGGCCCTAAGCTCTGGAGATAAACTATTATTTCTGTGACCCATATTTTAAAATGTTAGATAGGAAGAACCAAAAGCCAACCCTTTGCTACAGGAACAGTGTGCAAATGACAGATGTTCTGATTCTGTCAGTCAAAGACAAATCTTTTCATGGTAGAGCTCTCCTCTTATCCTGTAACTTTCTTTCAGCTCTCCTTTACTGCAGCTTCCCGCATTGCCTCAGTTAAAAAATAAAAGCTACACATACATACACATTTGATTGTATAGTTGTGGTGGGTTGAGCCTGGCTGCATGCCTCGTGCCCACCAAAGCTGCTCTAACACTCTCACAGGGGAGAGAAAAAGTCTCGTGGGTTGAGATAAGGACAGGGACACAAATTACCATCACAAGCAAAACACACTTGGTGAAATTAATGTAATTTATTACTAATGAAATCAGAGTAGGATAATGAGAAATCTGAAAACACCTTCCTCCCACCCCTCTCTTCTTCCTATGCTCAACTTCACTCTTAGTTTTCTCTACCTCCTCCCCCAAGTGGTGCAGGGGGTTGGGGTCAGTTTATCACACATTGTTTCTGCTGTTCCTTCCTCCTCAAAGGAAGGACTCTTTGCACTCTTTCCCTGCTCCAGCCTGGGGTCCCTCCCACAGGAGACAGTTCTCCAGAATTCCTCCAACAGACTACAGTTCTTCATGAACTGCTCCAGTGTGGGTCCCTTCCATGGGGTGCAGTCCTGCAGGAATAGACTTCTCCAGCATGGGTTCCTCTTTCCACTGGGCCACAGGTCCTGCCAGAAGCCTGCTCCAGTGAGGACTTCCCATGGGATCACAGCCCTGCTCTGGCATGGGGTCCTCCTACAAAGGTGTTAATCACTGTTGCTGATGAGCTTGGTCTTGGTAAGTGATGGATCCAACTTGCAGCCAGCTGGCATTTGCTCTGTCGAACACAGGAGAAGCTTATATCAGCTTCTCACAGAAGCCACCCCTGTAGCCCCTCGCTACCGAAACCTTGCCATGCAAACCCAGTACAGCACTGTAGGAAATCCAGATGCTCATAAAGTTAATGGGAATTTTCCCTTGACTACAACGGGGATGGGATTTAAAGTGATGTCAAACTCTGGCTTTATCAAAAAGCTCTGTGAAACTTAGGTGGAAATTTCTAGCTGCAGGCTACTAGCACAAGCCTCATTCTCTCCAAAGCCATGGAAGTGGGCAATACACAGATAACTTCTTGATTAGTAACAACTGATAATAGAGTTCTGAAGGAGTTTGGTTTTCACAGCAGATAAAGAAACAGTAAAGTAAATGTCACTTGAGTGTATTGCTTTTGTGAAGTTTACAGTTGGTTAGTGCCATATGTCCCAAGAAGTTTTACACTGTGATATAGGAAACAGAGGGCAAAGACTGTTCATATGTATTCATATGATAAAATTCACTGGTGCTGCTTATCATTGGTTAGGATGAGGTCTATGCCACTCATTCTTTGTGACAGAAGACTAGTAGTCCTTCATGATGGGAAACAGAGTTTTCTATGAGATTTTTAGCCCAATGCCTGGAGCGTGTCCCTGCCAAGACATTTTGGCGCCTTACGGGAAATAAATGCTTCTATTGCACACCCAAAATCAGGCAGCTTTTCAGAGCACAGTAGCTGAAAAGCTTCAATATCTGCTTTTGGGAGATGTTGATGTGTAACTAAAATCTCTCCCTAGTCAGAAGAAACTATAAACTTAAGATGAAACATCAGAACTTCAAAATGGTCAAGAACCACAAACTAGGACCCCTGAATCTGTGCTTCTCACACCTCCCAAATCATAACCATAAAACCAAACATCTCTTTGACTCACATCCTGATTGAAACATCTTAGTTGTTACTCCAGGTCCTGACTGTGTTCAGCTCTGCCCAGATTGCTACCTAGCAAATGCAAGAATAGCCCTGTGTCTATTGCACATGATGTCAATTTAACTGTGTGAAATAACAAGTCTTTATCCTGTAGCACTTGAAAAGGGCATGTTTGAATCATAGGTTAGTCAGCCACACTACAGTCTTTACTTCTCCTATGTCAGGAAGTCCAAAAGCAGATGGGACAGTCTTGAGGTAGCTGTGATCGTTATCACCATTCACAATTGTGCTGCTAGTCTGTATTGTCTCTTCAGAAAAAGTATTGATCATTTTGGTAAAACAGAATTCTGCCAAGTCATCAGATATAAAAATGTAGAAGACAAAGAAGTGAAGTCCAAAGTGAAAGGCAGCATGTATATTTCTTCAAGGTATCCAGGATGATGCATTTGACACCTGGTTTTCCATCAAGATCTTTGGCCAAACCAGAGAAACCATAGTTGTGAGACAGATGATTTGAGCAGAACAATGCTTTGACTTAATCAGCCAGAAGTTATTGGCTTGGTACAAGAGTAAAATTCTTTGGCCTGTTCTTGCAGGAATAAGATTAGCTAACCAGGCAGTCTTTTCTGTCCTTTAATTTCAGACATCTGAACTGTTACCTATCTGCCTTGCTAAGAAAAAAAAAAAAAAATTATTGCCAGAGGTATTAAATTGCTTGCACTGATTTCTAGAAGTAAAAGTTGAGTATAGTCAGAGAAATCAGTGCAGCCAGAAAGCCTTTGCCTGAACACCCAGACTCAGCATATGAAATTCACATTATAGTGAAAAATTTTGTGTCTAGTGCAGAAGGTGTCAGGCCATAGAAATAAAAAGTATTTTAACAGAAACCCATTTTATTTCTATCGTTGAATGACCAGCAACTGTTACCTTCTAGTAACGTAAATAACATCCATTACAGCCAATTTTCTCTTCTTCCCCTGTTCAGTTCTGATGACCACATGTTGCCTCATACTTTGTTAAGCCCCTAGATACATAGCTGTTGTGCTGCTAAAAGCATTCTCATTGCTTGGTGAGATCTGTGCTGACAGCCTGCCGATAGGTACTTCTGGTAGTAAAGTCTTGCCGCAGAAATACCTATGACTCTAGCATGTGCGTCTGCCCTGAGATCAGCAAAAGCATTTTTCAGTCCTAGCACAAGCCAGGATGGCTTGGATCTTCAGACAGTGTAACTGAGCCCTGCCGAAACCCAAGGCAATGGGAATAAGTACAGGAAGTTCTTTTCATCAGGGAACAGGACCTGGGATTCTTCTTTCTCTCCCTCGGTAACTTTTTTTTTTTCTTGTTTCTGTGAAAAGTAATACAGCTTCAGTCTGAAGGACAGTAACCCTTCTTTCGCCGTGTTGATGGTTTGGGCACTCAATTGACATTTGAGGCTTTTAATCCTTTCAAACGAAGGAGCAGCATCAGGTTTGTCATGGGGCATGGTCAGAGCTCTGACCATTGTAGAGAAAGGTGAAGTAGCAGCAGGAGTCAGTACTGCTATCTTTTAAAATGATTTAGGTTTATTTTGGAGAGGATTCTTGGCTAAGGTACTCAAAGCAAGAACTGACACCTCGTGACCACAAAAGGTAAACATTTCATCACCATAGTCTTTGATGTTTTTCTAATGGCTAGCCCGTGGTAGTTCTCGTATGCCATTATTTGAAGATGCCAACCAATTGGCATCTAACTGTACCCACACAGTGCATAAGGGTACAGAACCTGTCCATGTGTTCCAGATTCCATTCCAGGAGCTGGTTACAGGTAGATCAGCAGTACTTTACAGCTCAGACACACAACATCTGTCTCTGCCTTTGCAGGAAAACTGGGAAGTGCATCCCACTCACCTCTGGGATCAGTTCTGTGTAGGAATATGGCCCCATGTCTCTCCACATTGGCCTGGTTTCCATGAATAATAAATAAAAGAAGTCAAACTGCCATGAGTAGTAGTTAGCAGTTAGAGGCCTAACAGGAAACTCTACCACCAGCATTTATGCCATAGCAGAAAGAAGTCTGTGCAAGCTAAATCTTTTCCTCCTTTCAGATTAGGGCTGTCATGCTGGAGTTTTTTCTTGCTATCTGATCTGGCTGTCTTAGGTCTTGTATTTCTGTTGCATTACCATCTGCTGGATAAAACTTCCCTCAAAGTCAGCCTTTGCCATGCTTACCATTGCAGCATGTCTCTCTATCTTTGAAACCAGTCCAAAGTCTGTGTAGAGATAATGTCTGCAGAAACCTGGAACTATTTTGTAAATCTGACTAGATGTAGTGTAATTTTTAGCTGCAGCTAGAATGACTGGAAGCCTTAAGTTTGAAAAAGTATCTGGGCAAAGAAATAATATATGATCTCCAAAAATGAGAAGAGTGCCATTCACTGTGTATCTGAAGGACCTCTGCCTTTCTAAGCATTGTTTACTTAACTCATCAAGAAATGAATGAGCCTGTTCAGTCTTTAAAAGTGGGTTTTTTTTCCTCTTATGCACCTGATTCAGAGTTTGCTTGGAAAAAGATGTGATTTAATTATTCCCTCTTGTAGAAGTTTTCCTTTTGCTTTCTTTTCCTAGGCATAATGTTGGCTTTCCTTTGAAGTCTGTTGTTTTCTTAAGTTCTTTCTCAAGCTCAATGGTGACATACTTTGGCAGATTTCTGGTGCTTTGAGCTCTTTAATCTGTATGTCTGTTCCATAATGATATTAAAAGCAAAATCCAGCTTTATCTTAAAGCAAGGAACTTAATTTCCTTCAAATTAATTGGCCCATCTTCTGTATTAAATGTAGTACATAGCAGGTGTGTTGCAAGAGTGCAGTATGTTCATGTAGATCAAATGCTCTTCTGGATTGCAAAACCAAGCCTGACTCTTCTATTATTTTGAAAAATCTGTCTGAAGAAATCCACTGGTTTGTTTGACTTTTTTTCTCAGTGGATATTCTCATCCTCCTTTATTAGTACCAACATTGCCAAAGTGTTCTCAGAGACTTTGAACGTGTTTGCAATTATTTATTTGTTGACAACCCAGTTTAATGCTGAGAAACATTTCTGCTATAGACATTACAGCAATTAACTGCACTAACACTCAAGGCTTTTAATCAGCACAAGCTGATGCTTTGCTTGAGATTAGTACTCCTGGTGTATGGCAATTTCCAGAATTCAAGGTCAGAAAGGATCACTAGATCAACCAGTCTGCTCCTGTCAAATTTCATTCCCCCTGGACTCCCAAGTGCCTTCCAGCAAGGCACACGCTCCTGATCTGCTTCATCACATAAGAATAAGGGTCTTCCCATATCAGATCAAATGTCCTTCTAGTCTAATGTCCTGCCTCTCACATGGACCATAATCCAATACTGAAAGAACTGTGTAGCAGAGTAAAAATGTGTTTCCTCATGGGATACTCATATGAGTACCCATACTCATATACTCATACTCATGGGAAGTAACCTTCATCTCTGAATATTAATACTCTGACCATTTTCCAGTTAAGGATCCTCCTAAGATGGACACAGTTTTAGAGTTTAGCATGTATTTTGGCACTTAAATAGATTGTCTTCCTTGAGCCCGTTCCTCACTTTCTCATCAGTTAATGTGGACTTTCAGTATCCACAATATACTGTGGTAGGGTTTTTTTTTTTTACTTCGTCCCTCAGTAGTGTAAATATTTTGCTTCGTTTGCGCTATGCTTCTCCTCCTTGGTTTGTTTAAGGCTTTCTCCATTAGCCTAAGCAAGCTATTAGTATGCACAATTTTCATGTGCCTACACTTGTGCACCATCATCAAGTCACAAAGCAAACATACCAACCCTGAAGAAGTGTCAGAACTGCATTTCTCAGGCTTACTAAGGCTTGCTCTACCTGTTCTCCAAGCTATTAGCACAAGCCACCTTCTCTCCAAAGCCGTGGAACTGTGGCTATGAGCTGGTGCCTAAGTTAGGTATCACCTTTTTGCTTGGGAGTTGGCTCAAGTACACTGTGTGGAGACAGAGTAAGCTCATGTCTGGTTGCAGAGTGCTGTTGCAAGTCTCTCACTGAAGTGTTTTTCTATAGCTCTTAAATAATTTGGTACTTTTGTCTGTCCTCCCAGATTTCAAAATGCTACTACAAAAATGTAAAGCCTGGAACATCCATCCGTCTATAGGTGAAAGGTAGCCTTTTCCCAGTATACACATTCAAGGACTGCATCCATCTTTTCAGCTGTAGCATTGTGCTGGTATGTTATGCACAGCTGTACACTGTATGTGCACAGCTGTATACAGCATACACAGCTGTATGTAATGTTAGCTGCGTCCTAATATGATGGAAGTAACCAGACTTTGGTTTATCACAGACACAACCACATGCTCTCTCGTTGTCTAGGACTGTAATTAGGAGGTCATGTCTAGAGGTAGCACCAATTCTCCATAAAATGTTTGTTTCGTGCAGTGTGGTATTGCTGTGCCATTATCTCCCGATCTGTAGTGCATTAGTGATGAAGACATCACATCAGACTTGGAGTTTTCCCTCAAGGTATTGTAATTACTCAAAATCTTGCTTGTGACTGTTCTTTTTTTGTTAGTCTTTCTTCTAAGAGATATTGGAGATATTGCACTTAACCTTTGCTATACTTGCTTTTGTGGGAGTGTTATTTCCTTTTTGGTGTGTGAACTCCTGAGAGACACTGCTCCTCCCTAACAACTTGTGAAGAGTCTAAACTGGAAGGGACTCAAAAGGATAGCTTCCCTTTTAGAGATTGTTTGTATCTATGGATATTACTCTTAAGAAACCTTTTCTCTGATCATAATGACTGCTTAGACCATGTATATTTTTAGTTTAGATTTGCTAACTATAATATTGATTTCATCAGGCTTTTGATAATATTTTTATTATGACTTACTTCCTTTCTCTCTTCCTCCCTGTCCAGACACACACAGACTTTTCTTCCTCTGAGTTTCTGATGAAAAACTGCTGCCCACAGGTTTCTTGTGTGGTCTGTAATCATAAGCTGTATTTCTTAAATGTTTATTTATCTTTATGGTTGTATGAAAATTATGCAGTTAAGAGATAAAAACATTCATACCTCCATTACATGTGAGAAAATGACAGCATCTTGAGACGTCACAAGGAAGCTGCATAGGCAAGTTAGTATTGGATGCAATACTACAAAAGACATACATCCACACTAGGATTGTTTTGTAACCCAAACTTTGAGAACCCCTAATTTAAAAAGGGAAAAAAAAAAAAAAGAAAGAAGTTTATTTACTGCAATTTTTCTTAAGGGGGGATACTGAAAGACAATTCTTTCTTTCTTTCTTACAAGCAGGAGGTTAATCAAGCAGTCAAGATCTAGAGTTTAAATGTGTAATAGGATGCAAGAATTCAAGTGCTTCAAGCCCCTTCAGAGAAATCCCATCTCAATCCTCCTGTTTTCTCCAGCAACGAAGACTATGAAGAGACCATTTTCCCCACCTACCCCTCCCAAATTTCAAAGATCTGTTCAATGGGCAGCACAAAACCAGAATGTATTTATAATTATGCAAACCTCTCTACACTTGACTCTGCCCTCTAGAAGTCTAGAAGACTCAGCATTGAAGGCTGAGCTGGATGTCTTCACACTGGCCAGTTCTACTTTTAACAGTCATCTTTTAGTTTTCTAAATAAATACGAGGGATGTTTTCTCTCTTTTGATGATCCTGCCTCATTGGATTACTTAATCATTTCAATCAGATGATGCTCCTATCCCAAGGAAATTCTCTACTGGGATGAAATTTGGCAGTAGAAGTTTTTACAAAAAGCATTTCCTGGACTGAGGTGGAGCAGAATGGCATTCTGTCAGTTCTGATGTAGTGTCTCTTGAGGAAGATAGCCTGCTTATGTAAATTTGAGCTGCTTATGGTAGGGAAAGCACTACTTTTATTAACCCTGGGACTGACTCAGAGCAGTTTCCATTTGTGAACTGGACAGCAGTAACCCAATTCCTCCCACATGTGCATATTCCACAGAGAAAGTGGGTCTTGCTAGAGGACAGGGTCAAAGGTTATTAGCACTGCATGAAAGAAAAAAAAGAACAATGAAAAACAAGCATTTAATTGGATTTTATCAGAACTGCCAAATGAATGCAGTGCCAGGAAACTTTACCTGCAGCTCTTCATTACAGTTCCTCTGTCAGTAAAACCTATGCTGCTTTATCTGTGCTGTTACTTGAGCAATGTCTCACAGCATCTGAGGTTGGGGCCACACATCCAGGATATTGTAAGTGTGTCACTGCCAAGTCTGTAAATACAGTTCATGTTTGTTGGCAGTTCTTCTGTCCATTAATATTACATCATTCCTAGACCAAACCCATGATAATGAAAACAGTTTCAGTCCAAGTAATTCAGCTTCTGACTTAAAAGTCCCCAGTATAAAAGTTGACATCAGTCCACAGATGCCCTGAACAGCTTGCTTCCTTTTCCAGTACCTATCCTGTTTGGGAATTTTTGAAAAAGGTTCTAAAGTCAAGCTTGTTTTAAGCCAAATGAGATCGTTAGGAGCTCAGATTCTTTTGAATCAGCACAGCTGTCAAGTATGTTCTGCGATTCTGTATTTTTTGAGTGTTCTGTGTCACCAGAACAGCACTACAACTCTTTGATCTCTGTAGATAAGAAACAAATGAAGGAGTTAAGTATTGTATTTCCATCAGCCTCTTTCAGCTTCTTCCTGTTTTATACTAAATCCATGACCTTTTAACTCGGATCGGCCGTGTTGCTCAATAATGGGAAGGTTCCACAACTCTCTGAATTGGTTTTTCAGCTTCATCGTTGTGTAATTCCTGCACTTTGTTTTCAGCTAGACAAAGGTTCTGAGATTGCTGGAGCAGTCATTGCTCTGTCATTGACAAAGTCCTCCAAGCCCTCTTTTAGCTTTTCTAAGTCTTCAAGCTTCCCTGTAGAGTTCCTTGTTGCCTAAATTGCATGCAGTGCTTTGATTCAAGTCTTTCTCATACTCAACATGAATTTCAACATACTCTTGTTTGGTAGTTAGCTTTAAATATACCAGAAGATAATATTCTTCAGAATTCTGCTGCTTGCCATTAGCAAGCAGTACCATCAGTCCTTCTTCCTTGTGATTCCTTAAGAGGATGTTAACACAGGTGTTTGTAAGGACTAACTCTGGTGGGTGGCAAGCTTCTTAATAACATTTCAGTGTCAAGTCAAAGATGTCTAAGCCCAGCAGACATCTGAATATGGGAAAAGGTGTGATTAGCATGTTTGTGAAGGATCTCACCCTTTTTATTTTCATTAGCCAAGAAAGTTGAAAAGATCACTTGTCCTGGATGCTGGTTTTAACAACTTTGATATCTAATTGGTGTTTTTCTTTTGAGACATAGTGCAGGAAATACATTTCACCATTTGGAGATACTGTTGGATTACAGTTACTGGTTTTGACTTGTTACATTTAGTCACCCACACTTTTTATTTTTGGTAGCATTCTCTTTCATTCTTTCTTGTTTCTCCTGTAAAATCAAGCAGTAGACTGAGAGCTTGGCACTACCTGAAGCTGCTCCTTCCTTCTTGTAAAGGGGGTACATAAGTAGGAGAAATCAGAAGTGGTCTCAGGAGTGAGAGATGTTTGAATCCAGGAAAGATAGTGAGAGCAATCAGGGAAAGTCTATTAGCACTCTTTGCATGTTCATAATTGACAGTAGGCTCTCCAGAGCTGTAGCAGGGTAAGGACTGAGTATCAGGGTACTTAGCCCAAGAAAGAGCAGAGGATATGTAAAATGTTTCAATTGCTTATGTTACAAATGATACACTGATAGCAATTTTCTTAACATAACAGGACATCAGAACAACACCACATCATTCTAGGTGTTTTTCTAACCATCTGTATTTGACCTTTTGTCATTTTGCCACTGTCAGTTACAGTAGCAGCTCTTGAACAAAGCTAGATCATCAGGGCTCTCGAAGGGCTGGAGCAGAAAGCAGATTAATCGCAATGTCTGCAGCATAATATATCAGAATTAAAATGACTACATAGTGAATTCAGTACTGTGAAGACTTACTGAAAACCAAAATCACATCAACAGGGATGTTGCCGCATTTAAAGTATTAATGAATCAATATATCTTCCACAGACACACCAAGTGTACACACAGATCACTGCATTTCTCCTTGTCTAGTTAAAGCTACAGAAAAGTCGGCAGAACCTAACCTACTGAGTTTTGGTTTGGACCTTAGAAAATATGCCACTAAGGCTATCCAAAGTTCATAAAATGTCACAGAAAGTTCCAAAATGCCGTTTTTTTAAACACCTGGATGAGAAATACAAGGTTTGTGAAATCTACTAATTCAAGTAAAGAGTTTCCAAATGCTGTTGAAACCTTGTTATGGTCTCCAGGGCTCTAATATCCAGAAATCAAACCTCAGTATTGATTTATTGTCTAACTGAATGTGATCAAATGTAGGAAGTCCTTCACAGGGCAAGTGCAAAAATAAAAACCCGTAAGAAGAAAACTGATACTGTCATTTAAGTGAAGTTTGCTTGCGCAAGTATGGGCTTCTAGGTTTCATGTCAATGTCATGAGTGTCCTGACAATGTCACCTACCAATTATGCTTTCATTAAGAAAAATCAGAAAGTTAGATTTTCCTAATATTAATTTAATAGGGTAAATAAATCCTCTCTGCTGAAAGGAACTCACAAGGTATATTTTACATGGAAATGAGTGTTCCTTGAGGACTGTGAAAAGCCTGCCAACAGGGATCTTAATGGAAATTAGTAACCTCCCTTAAAAAAGAGTCAGAGCTGCAGATACTTATTAAGTGAAATTAAGTACAATTTGACAATTTTCATGCATCATTCATCCAAACTTAAACTGAGCCTGGGAAATTTGTAAACAAATAATGAGGCAAACAAACAGGACTTTGTGAAATTCTAAAAGCTACATTTGTGAAATGGTGATACAACTTAATGGTGATGGTGTTGACAGGGACTAACCTACTTACAGTCATGCCCTGTAGCCTGACATTTTCCCAGAAGAAGCTTCATGTTCTAATTATCTATTGTAATTTTTGCTCGCTTCTACTTTTTATTAACAGAAATCTTTCAGACATGTCTTTGAGACATGAACCAGTCCCTATGAAGTCTGATTTACATCTTGCTAATGCATTACAGCTACATACACTGTTACATACATGCCAGATTGCTTTTGTCATGACAACACAAAAAACCTTTTGATGTGTTTTGTAAACAGTTTGAATCTATTAGCATACTCTGGTCACTTTAAGATACTGTAGATATCCTATTAAAGGAAACATGGCTCTAATAGTCCCAAACTTTCGAGTGAGCTGAGAATCTATCAAGTTTAAAACTAATCATCTGTTTTTACACTTTCTTTTAAACAGGGGGAATGCGTATGAGGAGCGGTGATACGAAGAAACCTTTGCAAAGGTCATGTAAAGAAAAACTTGGCTAGTGGGGAATCTCCTTCCAGAGTAGATTGCAGCCACTACCTTCCACTGAAGTAGTTGCACAAGGTGAATAAATTATGACGGTACTCCTAAGTACCTGCCTTTAAAGGATGTTTTTCCTCATTGCCCAGCGCAGCGTAGGGACCAGTTGCCATGAAAAGGATGCAGTGCGTACAAACTGCTTCACATTTTTCCATAGCAACAGGAAAACGAGAATTGCTTTTCAGGCTGTTGGGGTGCTTATGGGGGCGATATCCTCCCCGTCCTCAGAAAGAGGCTGTGTTTTCGGAGGGTGAGCTAGTGAGGTTAGACCCCGTGCAGCGGGAGGCGGCAGAGCGGCAGGACGGATCCTCCAAGGAAAGGAGAAACGCGGGTTTAGCCCCGGAAGCCAGACGCAGCCCCGCCTGCGAGAGCGGCGGCTCTGTGCTAAGCCGGAGTAGTGGGGAGGGGGAAAGCCGGCAGCAGGGAGAGGGGCTTGGCGGCAGGAAGCTGAGTGCTCTCCGGTTTCTCCGCAGGTGATGGCCGCTCCGCTGCG
>JANHGB010061268.1:346-11505 GCA_026283785.1 Coracopsis vasa
CACTTTTTTTTTTTTTTTTTTTTTTTTAATGGGAATGAACAGGGTATGACACATGCAGCCACAGAGCTTGGATGTGAAACTTCAGAGGAGGGTTGTCTGTCTTAAGACTAACCAGAACTTTTAATACAAGTGCACCTTTCAGTTCAATTTGCTGTTCTGGGCATAATTTTGGCTATGATTTGGTTTTTATAGGTTTCAGGCTTTCGGTGACTTGTTTGATGAAGCAATTAAACTGGGATTGACAGCAATTCAAACTCAGAATCCAGGTTTCTATTACCAGCAGGCAGCCTACTATGCACAGGAACGGAAACAACTAGCAAGTATCCTTTGTAGCCATGATGTAAGTTGGGAGGGGAAGAGTGCTTTGCAAGTAACCAGATAGTAAATTAGCTAATGTTTAAGTCTCAAATGGTGCCGGAATAATCTGTAATGTGTAAAAAGTCCAAGCAAAGGATATGTGAAGGTTTTTTTTTCCTTATATTACACAAATCTGTTATCTATTGGAAGAGTTACTGTAGAACAAGCACGTTATTTTATTACAAATAATTCTGACATGTTTACAACATAGTTATTTTAAAAAAAAGTATATTTTCTACATCTCTGGATACCTGAAAATTTACTGGTTTGTTTTTCCAGTATATTTCTCTATGTGACCACTGTATCCGATTACTTACAGGAAGCAGAGAAACAACAGCATTAGTATTAAAATGTGTGTGTGGGGAGCGGGGTGGTGGTTTGGTTTTGGTTTTTCTGAAACTTGCCTGGCAGGAGGGGTTCCATGGAAAATCAATCTCTGCAGTTGATTAACCGTACATGCTGATTATATGTAGCTACTCTCCAGCTGACGTGTCCTGAGTTTTTAAAAATGTCTTTGTTCCTGTTGGTGCTATTCATTTGTTGTTAGGAACTAGTATTAAAAAGGATTATTCTTTAACAGTGTTTGAAGTGAATGAAGTACAATGTCAGACTGAATGAGAAGTATTTAAATGTTTGGGTTTCCTGAAGTACTATTTTTATTCAGGTGGCTGGAAAGCTTATATGTTCTAAACCAAATTTCTTTTTATGTGCATATGTATTGGAGCATCAAATCACTTTTCATGCTTTAAAATGAAATGTGAACCCTTTTTTTATTACTATATTTGCTGAATTTACAGTCCTCTGTGATATATCCCAATCCGGATCCCCTGGAAACACAAACTGGAATGCTTGACTTCTATGGGCAAAGACCATGGCGGCAGGGAATATTAAGTACGTTTCTGTGTCTTGTGTCTGTGGAGTTTGGACAAACTTCTTTAGGTGCTGATCCTTCCCAGCTGACTTAGTGGCATCAGCATGTGCTCCCTTTTCCACTCAGACAGATGTAGGGCTGGGCCCTCACTTTTTTGTTAGTTGGTGGTATGACTTGAACAGGTGTCAGCTGGAAGCACAGGAAGTGTGTTTGTAATAAACAGAAAAAGGAACCTCAGGTTTATGTAGGGTCAGGTCTTCAGTAAAGTTAGGCCATACTGAAGCTCTGCTGCTGCCTTGTTTCTGTTGCTGCCTAAGCTACCTTAGTAATCGGCGTGCTGCAGTGAAATGCACTCCTGCAAAGAGAAAGTGGAGAAGTGGATGCAGCAAAAGTAATGATGTCCCTGAAATGTGATTGTTATAAATTTAACTTGCTATCTGTACTGTATCATGTCAACTGTATATAGGAACTCGTGCCTCTTTTTTTTTTTTTTTTTTTTTTTTTACTTCCGAAAAAGCTTTTTGGATTTTGAAATGGATTGAGGGGATGCAGTGCCTTGATTTTAATCTAATAAGGGAATTTGTGGCTTTCCTAGAAAGGAGAATGTTTTCTCAGAAATTTGGACTTTGAATGTACAGCTTTAGGCTGTGTATGAATACACATGCATTTCTGCGATCTTCATTGTTGACTATGGTTTTACTTCCCTTTATTCCTCTCCATTTAGTCTCCTATTCTTTATTCTCTGTGTATCCTTTGGGCTTTTCCACTTCATCATTGCCATCTTCTAAAGACTTTGATTCATTTACTGTAAATACAGTACTGTCTGGCTTCTTTTATCTTCAAGTGTTACTGTTTTAAAATTAGTTAGAATCTACTGCCAAGGTTAAAGAGTTTAAGAGAAACTTTACTTGCTAATATATTCATGGTGTTTGATTCCAGCAAAAGTTCATGGTCTTTTAAAGCCCTATACAGCTCTTTATATATTGGCATTCTCTACTGCTAGAGACATCAGCTTGAATCCTTACTTGAGATCAGATAGGGAAAGAGCTACAAATTTGTCTTAACATATGCACTTTGAATGTTAATAGATGCAGTTGAAAGGCTGGGCTGTCTTACTGTAGTTTGCTGGTTTTGGATAGCTTCAGATAACTTCTTTTAAACAAAAGGCGAGATACTTGTTCCAGAACTTCCCTTCTAGAACGTCGAGGATGCATGAGTTCTTAAAGTCATGTATCCATCTCCTAGGCAAAAGAATGTTTAAGAGTTGGAGTATGCTTGAGTTGAAGCTTGCATTGCATATAGGTCACCATATAAATAGTTACTTTTGAGTCTGGATAAAATTCCAATTTCATGGATTTTTCACTGTCTTACGCAGGCTTTGATCTTTCTGATCCTGAAAAGGAGAAGATGGGGATTTTAGCCCTACAGTTGAAAGAGAAGAATGTCCTTCACTCGGTAAGTTTTACTCTACTAAAAAGCCCCTAAAATTGTTCTCTAACATTCAAATGTTTGCATGTCTAATGATATCAGCAATTGTTTTTTATCTGTTAGGAGCTAATCATCACGTTGTTGAGTAATGCTGTTGCGCAGTTCAAGAAATACAAATGTCCAAGAATGAAAAGTCATTTGAGTGAGTATAGATAATCAGATGCTTTTTTTTAATTAATTTTGCAAAGACTTTCAGTATTGATCTGGATTTCTTTTTTTCCTTTAATCAGTGGTTCAAATGGGAGAAGAATATTACCATGCTAAAGATTATGCCAAAGCTTTGAAGTGAGTATCATCCAGCATTGCTTCTTTTACATGCTGTTGTTCTACTAAGACCCCATGTCTTATTATTATGGATTAATGTGGGAAGCTCATCTAAGTTGCTCCCTTTAGCTGGATCGGATTGAAGCACAATCTTTGGAGCCTGGGAACTCCACTTACATTAAAGAAAGCAAAACAGATACGATGAGTCAGCTATTAGAGTAGAAAAACTGCCTGTTACAAGCTGTTGTGAGGCTATGCCTTACTGGGCAAACTTTTTATTTCTAGCTCACTGAGTGCTCTCTCTGTCCTTCCCAGAAGTGATTTCTGAAACTTGCAATGAGAATACAGTTATGTTTAATTACAGATTTGTAGTTACAAAACTTAAAAAAAAAAAAAAAAAAAGAAGAAAATTTAGCTGAACTTAGTTTTTATTTATATGCCAGGGAATTAGGAAAAGGAATTACTTTCATTGGTGTAGTTTTCTGCTATTAATGTTTACAGAGCTAGGAGAGCTTAGTGCTGAGGTACAGCTACCATCTCTGAAGGATGTATCTTAACTTTGTGGTTTTTAAGGGGGAATGCTCAAGTTGGTGTTAAGTAGGAGTCCTACAGTCTTTTCATTGATTACATTTGAAATTTCACATGTTGTAAAGGGAGTATGTTTGTGGTAGGAGAGGTGCATTTACCGCTGTTACTGACTGGAAGCTACATGGAGGAGAAGATAGGCTAGGATAAGCAGATCAAAACTTACTGCATAGTCAGTAGTAAAGTGTATTTTTAATGCAGTGCTGGACTTAGACTCTTCTGTCTAGTTGCTGGTTTTCTAGTTCTTTATGTGAAGACAAAGGAGTTTTCTTATTGGTCTCTTCTGAAAATTGTTTTACCCTGAAATAGAAAATTAGTGGAGTAAATGTGTTTCTTTCCAGTAATTTTATGCTGTTTTCAATAAGTCATTGCTGTGTGTAAACAATGGACTTCAATCTGGCATTTGTGTTAGCAAAGATGAATTTTGTATTAATGATACCCAAATAAGTGCAAGCTTCTAAAAAATATTGGTATGTATAACTTGTTTTTCTTTGAATTTTACTGCAGGCTGTTGGATTATGTTATGTGCGAATATCGCAGTGAAGGATGGTGGACTCTTCTCACTTCCATATTGACAACGGCTCTCAAATGTTCATATCTGATGGCTCAGCTGAAAGATTATATAACATACTCTTTAGAGCTACTGGGCAGAGGTATTCTTTTAAGAAGTATACTCAGCCTATACAGAAAAATTAGAGTATGTGTATTTGGAAGTCTGACAAATCATCATCAGACACGGTGCTTAGAGTAGTTTAGATGTTTTGACCACAAAATTTCTGTGTACCTGTGATGAATTTTTACTACGTTCTCTCATATGCTGGGATTTGAATTTTCTTGCTGTTATAAAATTCATTGCATTTAAATTGCCTGTGTCAGGATATCTGAGGCACAGAGCTTCCTTTGAGACTGTTCAAGTAATGTAACAGAAGCTTGCTGAGCTTAGGGTTGGAGGAAGAACTGTAATAGAGCTAAAGAGGAAAAACAGTTTTCATTGTAAGTAACAAATCTAGCATCATTTTCCTGGACTTTAAAATCCCAATGTGTTTCTTTTGGACTTGTTGCTAGAACTCTGCTGATGAAATGTGTGTGGTATGTTTTAGGAACAAAATGTGACATAGGGTGGCTGCACAGTAATAATACAAGCACTGTGTTTTGTATAATGTCTGTTAGTTGATATTTCTGTAGAAATAATCCTTTTGTGCCCTAAATTGCTAATTAATAGCACTATTGGAGTAGGTGTGGTAAAAATGTGTTTGCATCTTCTGTTAGCTAGTGAGTCTACTCTGCTTTGTATTAAAGAATAGCCAGTGAGACAAACCCACCTTTCGTGATCTTCGAGAGAAGAGTGCTTATTTTAATTAGTCCTTTTTTTTCTTCCTGTCACCTTCTCTAGTTGATGTATCTAATGTTGTCCAAATTTGCTTCTTTGCATGTTCCAGGCTTTTCTACTGTTTCTTCTGGTTTTAAACATAAATAACAAGAAGGTTTAGGCATTATTCTATTGGGATTTTCCTCCAATAAATTATGAAATGCTTGTCTAACAAAAAATATTTTATTCGGTTCTGGTGGAAGTAAGAGGAAACGCTTAAAATCGGGGAAGTTCTGAAAACTGAATGAGTCCTTTATTACTGGTAGATGGATGGTAGAACTTTTCCCTCCAGAATGTGTTGGTTTTTTTGAAAGATGCAATCTAAAGAAAAGGTTTACTTTTAAGCTAAAAAAATAGTAAGGGGACTTACTTCAGTCTTGCAATCTTTGTTTTTGTTCTTGTTCTGTTTGCTAGCATCTACTCTTAAAGAAGATCAGAAATCTCGAATAGAAAAAAATCTGATAAAAGTTCTAATGGTAAGTGGCAAAACTACTACCGTTTTAAGCAATCTTAAGAATGGTAGGTATTTGGTAGCC
The DNA here is from genome assembly GCA_026283785.1 of Coracopsis vasa. Classification (NCBI taxonomy): domain Eukaryota; kingdom Metazoa; phylum Chordata; class Aves; order Psittaciformes; family Psittacidae; genus Coracopsis; species Coracopsis vasa. The sequence continues at coordinate 5,817 of JANHGB010061268.1, forward strand.
CTCTCTTACTGTTTGTAATCTTCTGTCTGGGTACAGAATGAAAGCCCTGATCCTGAGCCCGATTGCGATGCTGCTGCTGTGAAAGCATCGCAGAAGTTGTGGGCTGACCGTGTTTCCTTGGCAGGCAGTAATGTTTTTACAATAGAAGTCCAAGATTTTATACCATTTGGTAAGTAAGAAGGCAAATTAGCACCAGATCATAAATTTTTGTGTAGTTGTATCTTGAAATTAAATACTTAGGAAAAAATATAAAGCTATGAAGTGTGTATTAAAACCAGCAACACTGAAACTCTTGTTTCAGGACTGCTCTGTTCTTCATCTAAATAGTAAGATAAGAAATCATGAGGGAAGCCCTGATATGGATTACTAAGGTGGAATCCCTCGCTTTTTGAAAGACTTCTGCCAATTTGATGTGCTTTGAAGTAGGACTCTGAGGAAACAGGGCAGAATGTGTGCAAAGTAATACTCCCCGTAGAAAGAGGGGGCATGAGAGTGAGTGTTACCTACAAAAGGAGTGTATCTAAGTGTACAGGATTGGTTTTTTTGGTTTGAGGTTTTCTTTTGGTTTTGGTTTGTTTTTTTTTCCTGCTAGACATTTGTCTCTCCTCTCCTCTGCAAAGGTTTTGGCCAAGTGCTGAAAAGTGGCTTTTGGTGACAGTGTTATTAGGCAGATTTGTCCCACTTGCATGCAAATGGAAGTTTTAAAGAGTATACACAGAACAATCCCTAACACAATTATTTCAAGAGTTTCTTGTTTCTTTTCTTTTTTTTTTTTTTAACTCCAGTGCAATGCAAAGCAAAATTTCTTGCTCCAAGTTTTCATGTGGATGTTCCTGTGCAGTTAGATGTATACTTGAGAGCTGATTGTCCTCATCCTATCAGGTTTTCTAAGCTATGCATCAGTTTCAATAATCAGGTAACTATGTTCTATCTGTGACCTAGTGATAGAAGCTTATCATAAGAATTGAATAATACCTAAAAAAAATCCAAAGTTCTTTTCCAAAACTTTGTTAATACTGAAGTTGGAAAGGTGTTTTTCTTTTTGCACTATTTATCAATTTTGAGAAGTCCATTGATGCTGTGATAAAACTTCCCAATGCAGTTTGATTAGTTAATCAATCTATTGTATCTTTTGGTTTTTATTAATATTTTCTAAAGTTTCAGAAGTATCATTTTAATCTTTTATTTCTCTTGATGTTCTTGCATGAAGTTACATTAATATAATGGATATTTTGTGTCAAAGAATTGTGTTGTAATTACTGAAGTTAGACTTAGTAAGTAATGTGGAAAAGTAACAAGAACCCATATAGTTTGATCCAGTAACACAGAGCCTTAATATTTGCTATGCTACCATTACTCTCTGAAGATGTCTTAAGTCTGTTTTTATCGATGTTTTTACCCACTCCTCCATTATAGGATTACAACCAATACTGTGTGGTAGAAGAAGGCTATCAAAAAAGTGACATTCTAGAACAGTCATCTCAAGGAACAATGTGCTTAGTCCCTGGCAAAACAAGAAAGTTCACTTTCAAATTTGTTGCAAAAACTGAAGATGTAGGAAAGAAGATTGAGGTTTGTCAATTTGTTTTACACCCTTCTTGCTGACGCTTACAGAGAACTCAAAACTACAAAGCTGCCTCTAATCTGGCACCAGTTACTAACATCAATGTAGTTCCAGATGTTTGAGTTCCTGAAACTCAGTACTAAAATTAAGGAAATTTTATTAGCAATTCCAAAGCAAAAAAATTTTACAAAACCTTAAGTATTGCTTCAAGGTTGTTGTTTTTTTATATGTGCAACACCTTTAAAAAGAATTATAAAGAGTGGGAAGGGGTGGTATAGCACTGTGGGAGAGTAAGAAAGTACAAAATACACTGCACGCACATGAACATGGATACTTTTCCCACCACTCTTTTATTAAATGACATTAATAAAGAGGTGAGGTGTCTTCAGCTTGCAAAGCTTCGAGAAGCTTTATAGTGATACACATCATTATTGTGCCTGCATATATTAGAAAACCATATTCTTATGGTAGGTGATCTGAAGACAAAGTATGTGCCTAAATTTGTGTTTATCAGATCACCTCTGTGGACTTGATCCTGGGAAGTGAATCTGGCAGATGTGTGATTCTGAACTGGCGTGGAGGAGGTGGAGATGCTGCTTCATCTCAAGAAGCATTGCAGGCAGCACGTTCCTTCAGGCGAAGACCTAGGCTTCCAGATAGTGAAGTGCACTGGGACAGTTTAACTATTCAGGCAAGCACTATGTGAGTAGAAACTTGGAAATATATATAATGTATCATTGTAAATTTCCTGAGAAATCCTAATCTCCTGAACTGTCTTAAACAATAGGCTGTTTTAATCTTCTTTAAAATAGGCTTAAAAACTTGTTATTTAAGTAACATATAATAACTGAGTCTTTTCTCTTAAAGGATTATTTCTAGAGTGCCAAACATTTCTGTTCAGCTCCGTCATGAACCTCCTGCCCTGACTAATGAAATGTATTGTTTGGTTGTGACAGTCCAGTCACATGAGGAGACGGTGGCCAAAGATGTTAAGCTTACAGCAGGTTTAAAGCCAGGTATTTGTGGTTATTTTCTTTTAATCCAGTAGTCTCTGAATTGTTTCCTTGTACTTGGTGCAATGCAGAGAAATGGCGCTCTTGCAGTAATTAAGAGCCAAACCGAAGTGAAGGTTGGGAATTATGAGGTACTAGTGGTAAGAACAAGAATGAATGAACTTATTCAGTTATGGTTATCTTAACTACTGCTTGACAGTGGTGTTTATGTGGGTATTTCAAAAGATAAGTCTTTACAAGGTTGAGAGAAAATGTGGAAGCTTTTGTATTCCTTCCTAACCTTTAATTTGATTATAACTAAATCATCCTTTTCCCAAGCAATAGATCTCTTCCTTGCTGAGATGAAAGTATTAGCCAGTGCTAGGTAAATGTTTTCTAAGTGTAGTCTTCATAGATTTTCTCCTGCCCTCACCCATGCTTTTTTCCCTGTCTTGTACAATGTGGTTTGCTCTTTAAACAAATTCAAATTTGGGGAGTAGTAGAGAACTGAGACAGTATTCCTTTGAATGAAAAGATAAAAATACAAGTGTTGTATGTTGAAGTCCTCGTTAGCGGTACGTAGTTACTGCTGACAATTTTCAGTATGTGAAGTCCAAATGTTACCCTTGGTATGCCTTTTTGTAGCAATTATCTGAAAAGGCACAAATATTTTTAAGATACTAGCATATAGGATGCAGTATGCACTGTGAACTCTGAAATGGAACCACATTTCCCTATACAGTGGTACGGTTCCTTAAGCTTGTTTAATTGAATGTTTGGGCTTGGCTTCTAAAGTAGTATTTAATAGTTGGTCTTGATTTTTAATTTTATTCTCCCTCTTGATCTTGACTCTTAACTTGTGATATGCAAGGTCAGTGTGTGCTTGCCCATTACATTAAAAGAACTATTGAAATTTGACATTTCATTTGTAGAGTAGGCCATATATTTTCCATGGATCCAACTCTTTGGCTTGTTTTGCTTTGAAGGTTATCCCACAGGATTGCAGTAATGCCTGCAATCTAATCAACCTCTGATTGAAGAATGGTGTTGTTAACATCTATACGTTTGGAGTTTATGTATTTTTAATGCAGATTTGGAAGAACAATTTTATAAAGATGTGAAATCATTTAGTCATGCTCCTGAAAATAGAAGAATCGCAGTACAGTGAAACTTCCTTTTTACTTCATATAGAGTACCAAGAGAAGCTTAAATCACATAATGGTGTTGTATTTTGTATATGGTAGGGAGCACTATCTAGGTATGACTTTCAGTTTTCAAGATTTTTTACTGGTCTAAATAGACGAAACGCAGTCCTTGCAGGATGTGAACCCTCCAACATAAGAAACTCAAGGTGTCAAATCCACCCTCTGCTGGTACCTTTGAAAGGTTCCCTCAACCATATGAACAATGTTAATTCCTCATGCACTGCTTCTTGAAATTAGTGTCTCACTATTTTTAGTTACTGCTTTCATGCTTCAGTGATCTAAGCCTGTGAATATGAAAGACCGTTTTTTATCCTAGGGCAAGATGCGAACCTGACTCAGAAAACTCAGGTGACTCTTCGTGCAACAGATGCATGCGATGACTCCTTTCCTGCACTGCTTCCTGATATTCCTGTAGGAGACTTGCAACCAGGGGAAAAGGTGAAGGCTTAAAACCTTTCTATATTGCACTTAAGAAAATGGGGATTAACCAATAAAAAGCTCTCATAGAAGTACCTGTGTTTAGTTCAGCTATCTGAGCCAATAAATTGGTTATGGCATATTTTACCTATTACTTAATTGTAGTTTAGTATTTCTTTCGCTATATATCCTTTTGGACTACATTTGGGAATAAGGTGTATTCTGGGATTGATAATACATCTGGGAGATAAAAAATGAAATAGAGGCTAATCTCAATTGTTAATTAAATGAACTACGTAACAGCAGTAGATAATAATAGTCAGCAAGTGTGATTCAGCCTGGTAGAGGATCAAATGTGCAGATGTTGCGTTGCACCAAGCTGAAATTGTGACTAGTAAATTAGAAGCTGGTGTACCATATATTATACAGTAATGATTCTCTTGTACTGTTAAGTAACAGACGAGCATTAGTAGCAGAGCAACTGGAGCTGTGCTAATCTGATTAAAATAATTCACTGTGTGACTAAGATCATGCATTATAGGAGATTCTTTGTATGTAGATGGAATTGTACTATTGCCCTCTTGAACCAAGTAAGATGATTAAGAAGTTTTGGATAGCTCTAAGCCTAATTAATATAATTTAGGTATAGCTTGACTTGTACTATCTCCTTTATTTTGCAGCTGGAAAAACCAATATACATTCGTTGTGGAACAGTTGGTGCAAGGATGTTTCTGGTTTACGTTTCTTACTTAATCAACACTATCGTTGAGGGGAAAGAAATCCTCTGCAAGTGTCACCGGGTAGGATGTGAAGATGTGCCAGTTGTTGGAGATATATTCATGAAATGCAAGAAATATTCTCAATTTAAGGGCTGTAATTCCAAGTCTCTTAGAAACCTTTCTAGTAGATAGAAAAAATGCCAAATCAGCAGTATGGTAGCCCGGTTTAGGGTGAGCAGTTTCATAAGTATAATCAGAAGACAAGCTTTCTATATTTATTCTTAAATATCTTAGATACGTTCTGTCCTGGGGAGGACTTTTTACAAGGATGATTAAAAGTTACTTTACATTAGTAACCTTTAACATCAATAGAAATATCTGAAACTTTTTCCCCCTCTTCTTCCCACCCCTTTTGTTACCTATGCAGGATGAAACTGTAACAATAGAAACAGTATTTCCTTTTGATGTTGCTGTCAAATTTGTCTCCACAAAGGTATGTGTTTGAGAAGTTGCTGATATTTTGGAATCGCACCATTTTCGGTAGTTGTTCCCTGTTTAGTTAGAAATGCCCAGAGCTTGTGTCTGTCTTCACAGTTGGAGCACTTGGACAGAATATTTGCAGATATACCATTTTTACTGATGACAGACATCCTGAGTGCTTCTCCTTGGCCTCTCACTATTGTAACCAGTCAGCTACAGCTATCACCTTCCATGACCCCAGTAGATCAACTGGAATCTTATGTGGAGAATGGTAAGGTTTTTTAAATTATGCTATCAGAAGGATACTTTTTG
>JANHGB010061282.1:0-26607 GCA_026283785.1 Coracopsis vasa
CTGATGTGAAGACTATCCATGCTGTAAGGATATGGGTCTGAGGGAAGAAATATCAGCTGTTAAGAAGAGTGTTAGGGAGAAACCCCAGATGGATGTCCCTGAGAAGCAGTATGTATGATTTACTATGAAAAATGCAGAAGGATATAATGATAGACATGCTAAAGACATGAGGATACAAAAAGAGGAAAAAAGAATTTCTGTATTGGACCACAATTCTTGTTTACCCTTTTATTCTTTCCAGTTGACTCATTCTTGCTTCTTGTCCAGTAAGACAAGAGACGTGCAAGCTACACACTGTTGTGTGTAGAAAATTAAGTCTATCCCAGCCAAAACCAGGACACAAGCCTGGATTTGGATTTGAATTTTAGATCCAGCTTGTATTTCAAGTTCTTTCCAGTGGTATGGACATTCAGCTGTGATGGTACAGTTCATTGTGTTGTATCACGGGGATGATTTATGACTAGATTTAAATTTGTATTTCATATTCTGCAGAAAATATGAATCACTTTTGATTTTGCATTTTAAATATCTTCCTTCTCACCACATGCATTTGATTGAAAACTGTGTTGTATGAATATATGTATATAATTTCTTTAAATTTGTCAAAAGAAATTGACAGTGAAGGGCTGGAGAACCTGCTAGGTAGGCAATGGACAGTAAAATAAAGATTAAAAGATTAAGAGTAGGTCTGGGAATTGTATTTAGTTTCAATCTAAGAACAGATTTATTCAATTTAAGAGAAATGATTTTTCATTATGTTCACTGTTTTCCTTTTAGGTTCTTTGTCAGGATTTGTTAGCTCTATACCAGTCTGGTGATTCTCATACGTTAAAAGAGTGCTTTACTAAAAGCACTCTTTTACTTTTTCACAACATTTCTCTGTTTGATGTTAGGCAGCTGTCCATCTCCAGTACTTTTCTTTGCAACAGCGATTGCCATTGAATCCTTGCTAGCTGTATTTAAGCAAAGATTTTACACTTCTTTATACTGTGTGTCCTATGTTTTTGTTTCCACCCTTTTTCCCATCAACTCTACTAGCCCTGTGGCACCTTACTTGGAAAACTAATATTAGGAAAGCTTTAATATCACTGAGGCTGCCCAATGGAAACAGAGAGGAAAGATCAGCCTGAAACTGGTTCTCACAGAGCAATATCAGGGTTTGTATTTCTTAGCTCATGAAATCATAGCCCATAGACCTCAGTCAAACTGCTTTCTGTGGTAGTGAATATTAAGAGAGGAAATAATAAAAATATTTTAGCATTGCAAGGCACCCTGATGAATGCCTCTTTACGTGAATAAATAGGTAAACACAGATAGCAGATGTGTATTGGATGGATGGATGGGTAGGTAGCTACAGTAATTATATGTATCCATGGATAAATAGATAGATTGATGTATAATTTTGCATGTGCTAAGAAAAAGTAATGACTACAAAACTATCTCAGGAAAAACTGGAAAGTTTCTCATTCAGTGATCTGAAGTTCTGCCCTTTCTGTCAGCTTAATGAAAACAAAAAACAAAAAGAAAATATCTCAATTAAAGGCCACAGCAGATTTAAAAGAAATGTGCTGATTTCAGTAAAAGCAGATGACATACCTCCCCATGTGGAGGAGGGTTTTGGCATGAATCCTGCAAACTGGGTAAAGAGTAATTGCCAGCAGAGTTTGCACCTCCACAGAAAGATAAAATTAAATGTAGTTTAAGCATTTAAAAATACATTACTCTTATTTTGTTTTACACTCTAAGAGGGTGCTGACAGGTATGGAACATCACAGAAAAAAGTCCTACCAACACAATCAGTGATAAGCGGCTGTGCTTTTTATTTGCATTTACTTCATTCTGCTCTTTCTTTTCTTTGCAAAAGACTAAATTGATTACCAGTTTTGTTTCAGTAAGTTCCATCTTTCCCTACAAAGTCAAGATAGCATTTCATGCCATGATTTTAAAGCAAATTTTCGCTGCAAGTGTAAAGTCATCACTCTTCTTTGTTAAGGCTTTCAATTTTTACTTTAATGACATATGTCTCATTATTTCAGAGGTGAAGAAAAATCAGTCCTAATTTTAGCCAGGCATGCTGGGCCCACAGATGAAAAATATGAGCTTTGGCTAGACTTGTGAATTGCTCTAAAAACTTGCTAACTTGCATATTCTCTGTTGCATTCACATTTTAGAGCAAAATTTCAGTCTTCTCTACTGAGTTACATACTTAAAAACATTTAAATTAGTTCCTCTTTAATAAGTGTCTTTATTTTTGCTACACGTCTAGAAACCTGATTTCGTTTGAAAGTAATAGGGTAACTTTTAGTGTTTTCAGTTAATTCAAACCTAGTAAAGGTTTCACAGAATCCCAGAGTGTTTGAAGTTGGAAGGAACATCTGGAGGTCATTTTGTCTAACCACCCTGCTCAAGCAGGGTGACCTAGAGCAGGTTGCCCAGGACTGTGTCCAGACAGCATCTGAATATTTCCAAGGATGGAGACTCCACCACCTCCACGCACAACCTGTGCCAGTGCTTGATCACCCTCACAGTAAAAGTGTTTTCAGATGTTCAAAGGGAACCTCCTCAGTTTCAATTTGTGCCCCCTGCCTAGGCACCACTGAGGCTCTGTCTTCATTGCACAATCCCTTCAGGTATTTATATAGATTGATAAGATCCCCCCATAAGCATTCTCCAGGCTGAGCATTCCAACCTCTCAGCCTCTCCTCATAAGAGTGATGCTCCACTGTCTTAGTCATCTTTATGGCCCTCTGCTGGACAGCAGTCTGGACCCCTCCACATTAGTCTGGGCTCGTTCTACTTCGCAGTCTTTCAGAATTACCTCCTCAGGCCTTGTACCCCTATTTTCCCTAGTCTCTTTTATGCCATGTCCCATGTCACTCATGTTTGACATTACGGTATAACCCCCCACATTTAATGTTACATGATGTTTCAGGCGTTTTGGATTGCTAAATCACACATGCAAATAGTTATTATCCCAAGGGTTACTATAGAGGACACATCAATATATGGGTTTCTAGTAAGTGTAAAAATAAGTTTAGGTTTCTCCAGAAGCTGGCAGTGCTGAGCAGTCCAGACGTAAGCCACTCTACAGTACTATGGCTGGCTGCTCAGGATAGCTCCCTGAGGCAGATGCCTTTAGCAATATGAGCATAGCTTGAATGGAAAAAGTAGTCTTCAGGGATGTTAAATCAGAGCATGACCTTTCAGCAGATGGCACATTTTTTATAGCTGAGCTCTGGGTCACGTAGAAGTAGAAAAACTAAGCTATTCCTTGTGCTGAGAAGTGCTGAAGGTCCATGTCGTGGTTTAAGCCCACCCAGTAACTCAGAACAACACAGCCGCTCACTCACTCCCCCGCCTTCTTTCTCCCCCCACTCCCAGAAGGATGAGGAGGAGAATTGTAAGAATGTAATTCCCACGGGTTGAGATAAGAACATTCCAGTAACTAAGGTATAGCACAAAACCACTACTGCTACCACCAATAATAATAATGATGAGGGAAATAACAAGGGAAGAGAATAAAACCGCTCACCACCCACCGACTGATACCCAGCCTGACCCGAGCAGCGATCTAGCCCTTCCAGGTGACTGCCCCAGTTTATATACTGGGCATGACATGCTGTGGTATGGAATACCGCCTTGGCTAGTTTGGGTCAGGTGTCCTGTCTCTGCTTCCTCCTGGCTTCCCCTCCTCTTTGGCGGAGCATGAGACTGAAAAGTCCTTAATTGGAGTAGACATTACTTAGGAACAACTAAAAACATCGGTGTTATCAGCATTGTTCCCAGGCTGAAAGTCAAAAACACAGCACTGCACCAGCTACTAAGAAGGAAAAGAATGACTACTACTGCTGAACCCAGGACAGTCCATCATAAGTGAGCCCCTCTGTGGCAGCATAAGTGAAGGTCAGATTTCTGCATTGTGTCAGCTCTGGGACATGGTCATAGTTATCATGCTTACATACCTGTGCCACTGGATTTTCCATGGCACAGCAGCAGTATTTGGAGGTCTTACATAAACATCGGCTATAGAAAGTTGAAAGAAATTTGCAGCAGCTAAAGTGTATATTAAAATGTAAATAGCAAGGGAGAACAGTTTGTGTAAGATTCAGGTGAAAAATATATCTGATGATTATAAAACTTGATGTAATGAAATATGACAGGGTGGGGCCCTAGGGCTCAAATAAACTAGATTTCACTCTTTAGACTACATTAATCTAGAGAGAAGATACAGAAAATGAAAAAAGTGATGCTGTAACAAAAATGGTTTGGAAAGTGAGATGGGGTGAATCAATACAGTGTTTTACCCCACATGAATCTTCTGTCAGTATCTTTGAATATGAGTTTTATCATGGACTTGTTTATTTAAAGCTTACTTAAATTTTTAAAGGATTTGTCTTTTCATTTTTCTCTTTCAACTGAGTGGAATACGTAAATAATTCTAAGAAGGAAAAAGTGATCATTAGCCAAAGAACACGTGGACAATTTGTATTACAATGTGATCTGAGTGCTTGTGTTCCTTTTAAGCCCTTTTGAAATCCACCTATGGATAAGCACACACCCTCATGCATAGTCATGCAGGCATATTTCTGCTTAGATGTTTCAAGGATAGACAGAGCAGCAGTCTGATAATAGGGGAAGAAAAATGCAGAGATCTGCCCTCACATGGGAAAAGGACACGCCCTACTGACCATGGCTTACTGCTAGTGACAAGGCTTCAGTCCCTCCACCCCACCTCTCCTTCTGCTTTGCTTGATAAACTTACGCTTTTGTGATCACAGATGTGTTGTATTCATGACAGATCTGCTTATAAGCATGGCTGTGTTCATTATACAGCCGAAATTTGCTGCCATGGAAAGGACTTATAAGCAGTCCAGTAATGAGCTACATCAATCAGTTTCAAAAACACTCTGGAATCAAACATACAGCATTACTGTGTTTATGCACCCATGAAAGAGGCCTTTCTATTTTATTGACTGGGAAACTGAGTCAAAAGACATCAGCAACCTGGCTCTGTTGCCATGGAAGTTGATAGCAAACATCCCTTTTACAGTCACAGAAAATGAGAGGTTGAGTGAGAATTAATACATCTCTGTAGAAATGCCAAATCTGTTGGCTCCCGAGCTTTTACAATTAAGTCCATCTTTTGTTTCATTTCCTGTTAAGCATCATCAGTACTTTGTTGCACATCTGTGATGCTTCAGAAGAAAGTGACTCTTCTATCTGTAACGAACCAATAAAGATTTTCAATTCTGTATATTGGAGGAAGGGAGATAGAAATGTTCTTCTTTAGTGAACAGAGTTTACGCTTGAGGAAGAATCTGGGCTACGTTAGTATATGTAGGCACTATTTGATATGTGTTACTGGTGGTAGAAGTATCAGACTTTTAAAATCCTGTATGGTGTATTAGATATGCGTTCAGTTACTAGTATTTGGCAGAAGAGGTCAGACAGCACTATTGAAAAAAATGTGCTGTACGTACTTTAGTGTCTTGAAATCACAAATTATTAACAAGGTATAGGTAAAATTCAGGGAGTGAGAAGTCATCACTCTGCAGTATCTCTCTTCATCAACAAGTTGCCTTCTGAACATAAAAGGACTCTGCTTTGTCAGAGCAGATTAAGCCCTTTGCTCTTTTTCCTCTTTGTTCCAAGTACAGTGTTGCTACCATGCATTCAGTTGTTTGAACAGAGAGGATTAACCTTCTCCTGGGGACAGTTATACAGCCCAGCTGTCTGCTGTCATTGCAGAGCTGCCAAGGAGCCCAGCCAGGGACCAATGTGGCAGGGTCCTGCTGTAATGAGCACCCTGTATTTCAGAGAAGGGTTCCTGGCAGTTCCCAAGCTGTGGATTCGGATAGCTCAGAGCACGAGCTGTTCTGCTTTCATGGTAATTTCTGGCTGCTGGGACTCACTCTTGGCCACTCAGCACTGACAGCCCATATGAATGAGCCACAGATCCGTACGTGGCAAAGTTAGGTTGTCTTTCACTGGGCTGTGTGCAGCAGCCTTGTTATGGGTCAGGAGATGTGCAAATGAATATCTCTAGAACTGCTGCTTGGGGCTTTACCAAAACCCTGGGCATTGCTGGTGCTTGGATCTCCAGCTTCTGCTCCTAACTTTAGATCTTGCACACTGGTGCTGTAATGGGCCCCAGATTTCAGTGATCTGAGCCCCAGCTTGTTTGCAATGATTATCCATACCAGACAGCCTATGGCAGTGATAAAATCATGGCAATGATAATGAAAGAGCAATTGCGGTCACTGCTGTAGTCTCTGTAAGTCTGATCAAAAGTCACTTGTTCTTCCTATTTGTACAAGGCAGTGAAATACAGTAATATAGAGAATCTGAAGAAAGTTTACTAGACTAAGAACTTGCAAAAAAGAAAAGCAAAAATTTTGAGCTGTTCGGGAAACCATTCCTACATGACAAATACATGGACAGGAGCTGGACATTTCTGGAGGTTTGCTGCCTTGGGAAAACTTCCAAATCCAGAAAAAGCATTTGGCTGAAAAATTAGAGAGAGGCAATAGGAGAAGAAGTAATGGCCTCAAGCTGCATCAGGGGAGGTTTAGATTGGATATTAGGAACATTTTCTTTACAGAGAGGATAATCAGGTTTTGGAACAGGCTGCCCAGGGAAGTGGTTGAATCACCATCCCTGGAAGTGTTCAAAAACTGTGTAGATGAGGCCCTTAGTGATATGGTTTAATGGTGATCTTGACAGTCCTGGGGTAAATGTTGGACTTGATGATTTTAAAGGTCTTTTTCAACCTAGCTTATTCTATGATTCTATGATTTCTTTTCTCTACATCTCTCCAGCTGAGCACACCATGAGTCATAAGTTCTCACAAAAATCAAAGTGCATTTTAAAATTGAACATTTATTTTTGATTTTTCATTTGAGTGCTGAGGGAGAAGGGGATGGTGGGAAGGGCAAGGGAAATGATGCACTGAAAATTGTGGGAAGAAGTGCTTGAAAAAAATTAAAGGGCAGTCTTGAAAGTAGTTGATTTTAGGAAAATGACCATGTTACCAGCTAAATTTCATATCGTATTAGGATATGGTGAAGCACGACTACAGCGCAAGTTTGCAAATAATACCTTGAACTGCAGCCAGAGCTGTAACAGTCAATGTTAACACATTTCAAAAAGGACATTAAACTTTAAGCCTATTTGAACCATTAGAGAGCAAAAGACTGTTCCCAAATCTCCTTGCAGTGAGCTGCTTCTATATCTTCCACAGACTCCTCTGTTAGGTGGAAGATTTTGGTCTGATATAGCTCTTGTCATCTTCTTAATTATGTTAATGATTCGAAATATCACTTTAGATAGAAATAAGGAGTGATCTGCATGCTTATATTTGAAGCACAAAGGAGTGTTTTTCCATTTTCACAAGTGTTGTTGACTGACATCTTCACTATTTCAGTGCTTTCCCCATGCACAGTAATAACAGGATATTCATATTTGTTTCTGGCAAGTTTGAAAACTGGAAGACTCTGGTTCATAATGATCTAAACATAATTGAGCTGTCAACCAACTTTTGCAGTCATTTCTCTTAACACTTTGAGAAAGAACATGAAATGCCCTACTGAGAATATGGGGCTTGTATGTATCAGTGGTCATAAAATATGGTTATTTTATCACTGAAGAACAGAAGCATGAGTAAAAGAAAAAGATTCTTTATAAAGAAACTGCTTCTGAGGATTTTAAAGGATTCTGTCTCAGTTTCTCCATGATCAGAAATTAAAGGTATGGATACCATGAAATGTTAAATCAACCTGTTGACCAAAGATTGTTGATATGTAGAGTGGGGGTGATTGTTATTTCTTCAAAGCTGAAAGCTGTTACATATTTAGTGATGAGAGCAGAGTTACATAAAAAGGCAAATAAAAAAAAAAAAAAAGAGATGAAGGAAAACTAAAACACATATGACCAGTCTTTCAAAACTGATGGGAATATTGCCTTTCCAATACTTGAATTATGCATTATGAATACTTCATCTGAAGCATTTAGTCCACTTTCCCATTTTTAATTTGTGAATCAATGGCAAAATAGTCTCAGATTTCACATTATTTACAGATAATCTAACCCCATGATATTAAAGTTGTTCTAGAACTCCTAAACTTGTGTCAGCTTCACTACCAGCATATGCATCCAGAATGAAGAAGAGGATTATTTTTAATGTGCCAGGCATCCAAGCAGTTGAATTCACTAAGGGTTATCTCACATGCAGCTGCTGGCCTGTGGAACATGATTCAGGATGTAGTTCCACAGCACACACTTGCTTGCAGTTCTGTTAGACTGCCTATGAACTGTGATAGTTAGACGACCACTTGACTTTCTATGGCTTATTTCCTCATCTGTTTCATTTACCTATAGAAAACAGAAATAACGGAAAAATACTCCTAGCTGTCACAAAAGTGTTCTCTGTGGCTTGGAAATCGAATTCATTGTATGAAAACCAGGTACATCCCTGTACCAAGTTCTGGTCCAGAATAAGTAGTGAATCATGCCAGTGACACAGATGGAGCCAGACAAATTCAGAAGGTGAATGGATGGTGCTTTGTAATTTAGTATGGTTTAAGGCTGGTATCATATGCATAGGCACATGGATTAGAACAGAATTATTGTATCCCACATTTGTGAGTTCTGACTCCACACATTCATAAACTTAGCACAAAATAATGCTGTCTGAAATTTTTATGTGAAGTTCCCAATTACTTGCCTAGAATATTGTCATGTTATTGTTTCACTTTCATCCTCTTAAGGAACTTTGCTGCACATTGGATGAGTACCAGGTAGTTAACACTTACCTGACATTTATTTGGAAAAAATAAAAACAAAAAAAGACTAAACGTACAACATAACCAGATTTTTCCTGCACAGTTTCTGAGTGAACTAAACATCACAGTAGAATCCTTTTTATAGCAGTTCTGCTGCTTTTAGGTTACAGCAGAAACCAGAAGTTCTCACACATGTGTGTGGGGAGTAGGACGCTTCCATACCTTACTGTCATTGGCCATACTGACTTTCTCTATCGGGACTTGGGTAGGCAAAGTACCCAGGCATACCCATTAACTAACTATTCTATGATTCTATGATTACGACCCCAAAAAGGCAACAGAAAATAAATGTATCCTTTGAGTTTTGTGTGGATTTATGTGCTCTGCTGAGCTGTACATTTGCTGTACAAATGGAGTTCCTATCCCTCTTGCGCTTGTTTTGTACTTGATAGGATTCCAGACAAGTGTCTATTGATTATGTTTTAAATTCACCATGATATTATGAAAAGAAAATAATAAGATAAAGTAATGATCATTATAAAAATCTAATTTTTCCTTGAGATAGGTCAATTTAAATTCAGTGGAGCTACACAAAGCTCACTTGGGCCTATTATTTCCTGTTAGATTTTCTGACAGAGCTACGATGTCATGCAAACACTTAAAAACTGAAAAGAACACAACTATTACATGCCAGTTCTGTTCTAGGGACTGTTGGGCCAATCACTTTGATTCAAGTTTGTAACTAAGCACACTAAAAAAACTGCATTGAAGACCTCGCAGTTAATTTTCTACATAGAGCTAAAAAGCAGCGAAGCTCATAAATCTTCTTCAAATTTACTATCAAAAAAAAATGACACATACTGTACTGGAATGAACTGAAAGTGCAAGAACTTTATTAGGCCAACACTGCAAAGACTCATAGAAGATGTGTTGAACAGGTATTCAAGGGTAGACACTAGCAGAAATCCTCTTGCATTTGTATCTATATGCATGTGTTAAAATAGGTGGATATTTTGAGTTCTTTGAGCATTTTATACCTTGCTGACTTACTCTAATGAACTCACAAGCTCTGAGAGAAGAGGCAGGGCAGGAAGAAGCAAATTTACTATAATGCTCTCTGATTTCTGTGCAGTTTCTTGTGCCTGTGAATACATTCATCAGAACAAAAGTCCTCCTAAATTCATGACACATTGTTGCTGACTGCAGCAAAACCCAGCTTTCAAGTGACTGCCAGCAAGACTAAGCACAGGATGAGCTTTCTGCCTGTACCTAAGGGTGACTGGGAGAAATGTTAAAAGGTTTTTGTATCAAATGTCTTTATTTAATTAAAACAAAGGGGGAGAGGAAAAGGTCTAACTAATAGAATAGCTGCACCTGCCATGCTTCCAGCAAATCCAGCTGCTTGCACATGCAAGCATAAATTCCAACCCAATTTTTCATTAATGGAATTTTCCATTCCAGCTCCACTGATGTAGAGGTTTCCACTTTCAGGCCCCTCATTGTGTTGCAGAGCTTGCTATTATTCATCTGTCTTCAGTTCAGTGATTGGATCTATCTGTTGCTGCTTTAGGAGGTAGAGATTTTAGCCAAGCTTACCGAGTGAAAATTGTGAAGCAAATAAACATAACCATTGAATGAAATGCTTTTCCTGTGGGCTGTCAACCTCACCCTGACATCATGCAGATCAGGAATAATTTTCAATCAACAGAGAGAGGGCCATTGCAGGTGTAGCCTGAGACAGAACACAAAGTCGTGCTGTCCCCTTCCTAAGCTGAGTTGATCCTGAGCACTTCTCAAAGATATGCATAACTGCAGAGTACCACCTCATCAGAATTCTCACTAACATCTTTCATAATTTTTCCTCTCAGTGCCAGCAGCTAAGAAAGTGCAAACAGGAATATCAAATTCTCAACAAAGCAGAGAGGAACAGTCCCAGCAACCATTCCTTCCTGGCATGGAAAAGCTAGCTACTGATGGTTACACCGAAAAAGAAGAAAAAAGAGAGACGTGGGTCAGTCTTGCATCTTTATATGTACTGCTTCCAGCCAAGTGTGGTTCACAGTGAATAAGAAAGTGCATTCCTCATGCAGGTAATCTTTGTACAGCTTTATAAGGCTTGAACAAGCCTAGGTCTGCAGCTTCCATTTGTGGAAATAAAAAGGATGAGACTGAGGCACAAATGGTAACAGAAGTGTGGGACACAAAACTGCTTTTAGGAGGAAGTTTCCTGGGGTTTTGCCTGGCTGTGGGAACAGGGTCATCTCTGCTCCCCTTCATCTCTCACTCCTAGGGAGCTGTTCAAAACATCCCATATGAAACAGCATGGCTTCCAAGGCAACTGGCTAGAAAACTGGCTGTCAATCTGAAAAAGGAGCCAGCTGCAGGCGACACATGCAGAGATAAGGTCGTCTTGTATCTTCTGGTTGACCTGGCGGTGCCTGTATGAAGTGTGGAACTGTGCCTCTGCTTAAAATCCTCCTATATGTGTGTTCTGTGATTCAACAATGTAGAGATCTGGCATTAGCAACAGCTAAATCATACCCTCAGGTTTTACATCTGGGTAAAACCAGAGGAGATAGATGAGCAAAGGTATACTCACGTCACTAGGCCTGATGATTAGATTAAGGAAATGCAAACACAAGCTTTCTGCTTTTGGATGCCTAAAAATGCCTAGTTAAATGTTTGTTGTTCTCTTTCCAGGTACTTGACAAAATTAGTACTATAAAAGGTAAAATTAATCAGGGGTAACCTGCAGTTGTAAGAGAGCAAGTAATGGACATAATTGGTCTGCATTTTTTTGGCTAGCCCAAACTGGGCAAGAACATACTTTTGAGGAAATCAATAAGTTTTTGTGTGTCAGCCACAGGTGAGTGATCACAGCTATGCTAATCTGTATTGGCTCACACATCACCATTAATCGACCTTACTATTTATTTATTGAATTATAAAATAGCTTAAAAGCTTAAATCTGTTGTATTCCCATATCTTGAAAAACTGTTCACTTCTGTTCCTCTTGGCTGAAAATGGTATTTAGCAAAGCCAGAAAATGTTCCAAGTAAGACCACAGGAATGACTGAAGGGATAGCATGGTTGTGCTAATGGAAAACACTAACATTTGAACCTGGAAATGGCAAACACAAGCCCCCAGAACAACCTCTCATCATATTTGACAGCACGTACCCATGTCTCAGTTCTACTGAAAGCCTTAGCGTTTGGCTCAGCACCCCTTATTTTAAATGTATAAGGAAACTTCCAACGAAGTTCAAATACATGGCCTGAAATACCTTGTCATGAGGAACTGAGCAGAAAAACACAGGCAAAAGCTCAAGATCCTGTATGTAGGAGGTAGATATGAAAGTAATTCACTGCTGTTTTCAGTCAAGGGAGAGCTGGGTACCTGCCACTTTGCAAACCCACAGATTTCTGAGATTATTATCCTCTGGTGAACAGAAGTTTTCTTTAAATAGCATGCAGCAAATCAACAGTTCTCAGAAAACTCCTTTGACAAAGTCCCCAATAAAGTTACTTTCTTAACCCTGAAGCTCCTGACTTAATGTATTTAATTAATTAATGTATTGATTGTAATTAATGTAGTGATTGTAAAGGGAGGGCCTGATTTCCCCTATAGTTAATAACCTCATATGGTGATGTGAGAGATAGTGTGGTTTCGATGTGGGAAACAATGGATCAATTTTGAGCTCAGAGCCATTCGGTTATAGCTATTTTCTCTGTTCTGAGGCAATTTTCAAGATGTTTTACTTTTTTTGCTATCCTGAATTATGATAAACACAACACATGTCTGTGAAATAAAAATCAGGACAAAGTCCTGGGTTTTCTTCTCTCCTTCTCACAATGAATTCATTTAAATGTTAATACAAAAATTAATATTCAGTTATGTAACTCAAAATCTCATGTAATTTGACAAGTTTGTTTTTGCTACCTGTTTCATAATTCTAAATTCTTCAGAATAGACCTGGCAAACAAGAATTAGCATTTCCCTGTGAAAAATGTTTCATTGAAAATGGTGTGACTCATGCTACAGTGGAGGAGATGCTAAAACTGCTTTTTTTGAACGGAAGTACTTCATATTTTTGGAAACCAAAGCACAGTTGCTTCCATAGTAAAAGGCAAGATCTGTACAGGTAAATCAGTGTAATTCCATGTCTTTCAATAAAACTGTGAATAATGTTGGCAGCAAATCTTGTCCTAGGTTTCTAAAGCAGGATTTCCTGTCACAGACATGTTGGAGCCTAGCTCTGTTGACCTGTCGTTGTGTCTCCTTGCAAGTTTTCTGCATTAGCCATTGCCATGCATCTTTGTTTTGAACTGTAATAATCCTTGATTTCACCACAGTATAGGTGCTGCTGATTCTTCTTGATGTGTTGCATAATAATATTTATCACTTTCTTCAATCAAAATACCATTTAGCCTTTAAAATTCCAAGGGCACTTACCCTGTCTGAGATATATGCACCATCTTTTGTAGTGTTGCCATAATATTTTTCATTTACAGATAAATGCAAAATTATCTAAGCTTTGTACTTTTATTCCTTTTACTTCCTCACATTTTATTTGTTTGCTCAATTTCATGACTCTGGCCACAATGTCCATGTCTCACAGACAACTAGTGCTCCATAACCTACAAGACAAGAGTCAGTGATGTGTAACATTGCAGTGCTGTTATCTTTCACCCCAGTGGACTGTATTTTCTGTATGCTCTCTTTTATCAGATTCTTATTCATAAAACTAGAAGTTACTTAAGTCCAAGGTCTTTTGCCAGTGCTGTTCCACTAAGCTTGGAAGGAATTTACTGGCATAAATGGGAGCAGAGCACTGTCCCTAATTGAAAGAGATATGCAAGTCTACTTATTCTCATAGAAAGACAAATAGAGGAAGAGCTGCCATCAAATAACGTATACTGAGCAAAGTCTGAGATGTGTCAATGAAATTCATTCTCCCAAAGCTGTTTACTTAATCATTCTCTCCCATGTTCAAACACATATATTGTAGTAGAAAAATAATGCAAGAATAGAATTTACTATAAGAGGAAAATACTTTGACGAATGTCAAAAATGTCTTAGCATATTAGTAAGAACAGAAGGACCAGACTTTCTAAACAGGCTCTCCAAATGTCTATGGCAATTGGACTGTCAGAAGCTCTGACAGCCTGTCGATTCAGCAGGCTTCATGATGTCCCTGGTGCATGTGCAGGTAGACTAACTACCTCAGGGCTGCAGGCTGTGTAAGTGGAAGAGAGCATAGGTGACAGCAGTCATTTGCCCAGCTACATTTTAGTCCAGGTGCTGAAGGCTGTGCAAACTATGCTACCCTGCTCCTTGGAAAAACTGATCCTCGGCATAAAAATTAAAACTGAGGACAACTGAGAGCCTTGGAAATCTGTTTCTTGTTTTGGCACTTATAAGACACTGGCTGAATCCAGAGCCTTGGTTTCTCTGTGTAAATGATGGATATGGATCTGGCTTCATTCCTCATACCACTGTTGCATCTCAGCTCAGTTCCTGGGCTCTTTTATGCTAGCTTTTGTGTTCTTTAATATCTTTTGCTGCGTCAATCACTACCTGATGACATTTTTCCACCATATTCTCCAACAGGAAGTTTTCTTCAGACTATTTTCTGTGCCTTTTAAATGTCAGAGTTGGGATGGGGAAATCCAGCTTGCAGTAGGTGTACAATGGGGAGGCCTGGGGCAACCCTACCTAGCATCTGAAATAAAAATCTCTGATGGAGAAAACAAGTCAAAAAATGAAAACTAAAAATTCTATTTTCACAGTATTTAACATTGGATGTATTGCAGCTGCAATTATTCTCAAGAGTACATTAAAAAGCTTGGGACATTGAATTACAAATATATAATTCAGGCCATTCTTGTAAGTGGGCCTCGCTGTATTGTTATACATATTAATACTCCCAGGTCTCATCACAGCTCCAGTGTGTTGAAAATAACTTGCTCTTTAGAAGCATAACTACATGATATTTCCATGTGAATATTTATTCCAAGATATGTGTCTTTTACATAGAGACAATCAGACAAAGATGATATTTACTGAATTCACTAATAAAGCTATTGGAAATAAAGGATTTCTCTTTTTCACTGAAAACAGAGTCCTAAGAGCGGGACCTTTACTTGGTCTACCTGTCCAGCATCATGGCTGTTAACAGCAAAAAGTACATTCCTGCCTCCCTCTTCTTATTTGAAAAGAATCATTCATTCAACTCATAGGAAATATGCTGCAATTAAATGATGCAGAGCTACACGTTTGTCAAGCTTTTTTAAATATGCATCTTCAGGGCTTCAAAGACCCCCTACTTTTGAACTTTTCTACAGTACATAAAGGAAAACATGGACGCTTTATTCCATCTCCAGGAAAGAAAGAACATGGAAATGCAAGGTAATGATGTTCTTAAAGGCAATAACAAAGTGGTGGTCAATCAGGCCTTAAGCCCAGACTTCAGCTGCCCCTTTACACTGGTGAGACCAAAGCCAATATGACTCAATCAACTCCAGCAGTATCCTCTACCAGACCTCTTGTACATTGTCTTTCAAAGTAACATAGAGGAAAATGATCATTTATTGTAATACACCTTTGAATGAAGAAGACTGCAGAAAATTGATTTACCATGGTACTGAAGATAGAAGAGAGAAACTTTAGGTAGTACTAAGTTTGATTTCAGTTCATAGCACAAACTCAGTAACATGAAACACTGCACAGAAACAGACATAATGTAGCTATTTTTTTGCTATAAAATCATTGTTTTATTTATTGCTTTAATAACTTAGGCCAGGTTGGACGGGGCTTTGAGCAACCTGGTCTAGTGGAAGATGTCCCTGCCCATGTTAGGGGGCTTGGAACTAGATGAACTTTTACGTCCTTTCCGATCCAAACCGTTCTATGATTCTGTGATTTTATGAACTCTGCTAAGAATTTCACACTGTAAAAATTTAGAAGACCTTTAAAGATTTTGCTGTGAAGATCTTATTCTTTGGATGACAGATGTGACAGGTAAATGCAAAACTGGTTTACTTTCCTGTCATGTGTGTAATCTCCCATTTTTCTCTTAGGCATTTACCTATCCAACACAATAGACCCTGCTTTTGAAGGCTGCATTTTTTATTACAAAGGACTGTACAAACTGAACAGTAAATTATTAAAACACTGTGCATTCAATTGCATAACATCATTGCCAGATACTCTACAGTAAGATGGGAAGGTCAAAGATGTTAAAGATTTATCTCAAGCTAACTTGAAATCTGTATCCTTTGTCTGCAGTATTTTCAGCTCTCTAGCTCTAATTGCATAGCTTTTTACTTCTAAAATACTTCATTATTTTCTTTGTGTACACCTACTTGTGTTTAATTAAACAGAAGAGAGTTACACAGCAAAACTAGTGATTAGCTTTAGTCTTGAGATACTTACATATTACTGAGAATAAATTAAGAATTTTCATCCTACCTGTAAAGCTCTAGTTGTCTACCTGTCTGTCAATGTCCCTGCTTGTCCATCTATCCCAGTTTCAGCTTGGACAAAACTTTCAACTCATTCTGAAATAGAATACAACATTTGTCTGGAAAATTACAAAGTAAGAATTTGGGAAAGTTATCTGTATCTGCATGACTCACTGAAGTCAATGTGAATTGGCAGATCATTTGGATACATCATAAGCTTCTTTATTTATAAATTAGTATATATATAGCAAGAACGTAACGAATCTAAAGAAAAAAAAGCAAACCCAAAACAAGAACCCAACAAATAAAGTGCACACAACTCTAATAACAGGAAAAAAAACCAACATGTATTTCATTCTCTCACTTCCATGGGCAGCACTCTTGGTGACCTGAAATTCACACCCAATGTTGTCCCATTACTGTAGTCCAATATGATATTACGGTGATTTTGATATATCTTTTTCTCAAGTTTTCCACAAAAAAACAATAAAGCAAGGGTGTCCTGTACATGCTAAGAACATTCCAGCTGACCCAAA
Source organism: Coracopsis vasa (assembly GCA_026283785.1). Taxonomy (NCBI): domain Eukaryota; kingdom Metazoa; phylum Chordata; class Aves; order Psittaciformes; family Psittacidae; genus Coracopsis; species Coracopsis vasa. The sequence continues at coordinate 16,781 of JANHGB010061282.1, forward strand.
CACACAGCAGTGTTCATTCATGAGATACATGTCTATGCTTCATTAATTTTAAGTTAACAAACATGTGTCTCTGTGGGGAAAAACAGACACACTGAAAGAAAGTCAAACAAACGAAAAGAGAGGAAAATGTTACCATAGAATCTTAACATATCAAAGCTTGCTGGGAAAAGTCACCTTGCTTTAGAGTGTCTTTTTTTCTTATTCCTTTTCTTGCTTTAAAATTAGACACATCCATTTCAAAGAAGCCATCTGGGCAATCCTAAGGAATTCAAGAGAGACTAGACCTGACATTCTTTGAAGCTCAGTCAATCTGAGGAAAAAAAAAAAAATCTTCTTTTTCCTTCTCTTTCTTGATTTGAGGAGATAAGTAAAGCAAAACAAGTCAAGAGAAACTCCTATTGCAAAACATAATAGAGAATGTCTTTGCAGCTTTTCGTCATATGATTCAAGGACTTTTCTCTACAAGCATGTATCTGCATTTGTTTTATAAGAGTGGCAGCCAATAGGTTAAATGCTTAATATAAGGCTGTGATTCAACAGGCTACTTTCATTCACAAAAAAAGCTGAAGCTCAAACTCTGCTATGTTTTTGGTTTCACTGTTAGGTGTATATACTCTCCTGAGCAGGAATCCTAAAGCCCAGTACTGACTTTTATTTTACAGATCTCCCATACAAGTAAAGGAATGACTTAACTGAAGCTGTCTTAAGGAGAAAGCAACAGTGAGGCAAATTCCCCAGTGTACTTCTGATATGGACATATTTTTACATATTTTGGTACACGGGCAATTTTTTTACTCTCCTAAATCAAAAAAAAACATGATCATTTTTTTCCGATTCACTCTTGCCTCTCCTATTTGCATAAAAAGAATAACTTTCTGTGATGAGTGCCATTAATTTCAGTGAGCAACCTGGGGAATAAAATAACACTACAACAGAATCAAACGAGAACCAAACCTTCTAGAAGGTAACTAAAGAATTGAATGGAGGATGACAAGTTGAATGAGGATGACAAGTTGAATGAGGATGACAAGTTGAATGAGTATGACAAGCAGTTGCTGTGACAAGCTATGTATAGGCTGGATATCAGGGACCATTAGTAGCTGGGATACCTGTCAGATTTCCATATCGAATCAAGGAAGTTTTTTGCTAGGATTTTTTATAGTCAATTGTCAAAATTCTTGAAAACAGAGTTTACAATGCTTGAGGGAGGGAATAAAATCAGAATGCACAGAAAGTACCCCAATTGCTTTTTGCCCACTGAATACTGATGCTCATGAAATGGTAAATTGTTTAGTTTAACTGGCATTGTAAAATGTAGAATTTGATTACTACCTAGCTACAAAGGTAGTTATCGGTTAATAAATTGCCTGGTTCTTATTTAAAACAAATCATATTAATTGCCTTAACTTCAGCAGCATTTCCACAGTTCTTCCCTTCACTGCAAGTTCTGTGCTTGCTTATGTTCATATTTTTCTCCATTTCCCTTTCTTTTCGCCTCTTAAAATACTTTTTAAGAAGAAAGTATTCTTCATTGAATCATTCAAAATTTTAAATATTCCCTCTAAGTCTCCCTACAAATATTTCAAGCTGCTCCCTTCCAGAATAAGCAATCATTATGATTTACTAATCCAGTCAGACTCCTAATCTCCTAATCTTTACTTTACATATCATTCCTGTTCTACATTTCTAAAAGGTGAAAAAGCAGTTTTCTTGAAGTGCTTGAGTGAACTTTGTATTATATAAAATAAAATACCCTTGGTTATTCTCTTTCCTTGGTTTAAGTTACCAAACACCCTGGTTTTACTCAAGTTTACAGAAAGCATCTGCCACATCTTATATCTAACCTAAATAATTTTGACTGTGCTCATCATCTAGCTTCTGAACTGCTTGTGCTGGCTCCTCCATTTCTTTCTCCACTAGAGTAGCTGGCTGCTGAGCTTAGAGACTGTCAGTGACTTGAATTTCTATATTGTGTCAATATACAATATTTCCTGCTTATCCAAGATTAATTTAATCTGCCGTCATGTTCTAGATCTCCAGTGACTTTAAGAACAGCTGGGGAATGTCACAGGTATCTGCAGGCAATTATTAACTGAAATAACCTTCTATCAGTTTTCAGTCACTTGCTGTCTACTGCTTTTGCTGGTTTAGTACCACATTAAAAAGCACTGGTCCCAATATTGACCTTTTGGACCCTTCTCAACTGACCGTCTTTCAAACTCAGAAACATTCATTTTATGGGTTCTCAGAATTTAACATACTACCTAATTTCCAATAGTATTTGGCCTTCTTAGTCTATTGGCTTTGTCTTTACTTTAAGTCTATACCAGTATTTCTTTCACGGATGATCATTCTAATTGTCTGAAATGTCCTAAACCAGTTCTATCCACATGTAATTTTTATTCAGTTAAAGAAAAACACAACAATAAAACTCACAGTTGCCAAAAAATACCATTATTATTATTATTAGGATTACGTCTTTTTTGCTATGTTTAGCACTTTGTATTGTAAGAAAGATCACAAAATATTTTAAGAAGGAAATAAAAAATACCAGCCATTCCAATTCAGTGGTGTGGAAACTGGTACATGCTGTACCTAAAACTGCATAGTTAGTGGTAGAACTCAGGGGTTCCAAATTCTAGTTGTATCCCACTGAGGTGTGCTTCCTCTCTTGCTGGCACATTACCAGTCTCCCTGTTATAGACGCTCAACTGATGTGAGGTATAATTTCCCATGAACACATGTGATCACTTTGAGGTAGTGAATATGAAATGCAGTGCAAAGACACAGTGTGATGCACACACAGAAAAGGTGTCTGATGTGTTGGCTTAGAAGGCACTCAGGTCCTGTTTATGGTGAGACTGAGCAGGAGAGAGACACCAGAAATAATAGGAGCTGAAGGGAGAGGATTGTGTTTTCTTTTTCATTAAAAAAAAATCACAATGAAGCAATTTTATTTAACTCTGGATAATAGTTTTATTGTATATGACTGTGAAAGAAATTGAAATTAGCTGGTTAGCACAGATTCGTAAATGAATGAATAACCTCTGGAGGTAAAATTATAATTCACACAAAATGAACATTTCCTGTTTGTTTCAAAATGTTTCTTATGATAAAATGTTTTGCAGTGAACAATAGCATTTAAGCAAATCTGTGTGTCTTTAAGAAAAAAAAAAGGTGAGTAGAAAATGGATGAAAGAAGAGAGAAAAAAATAATAGTTTATAGGAATGAAACACATTTAGCTGTAAAAAGAGCAACATACTTAAGACACAGTTCTGTGAGTTCTGTAGCCCCATCATATAAGACCACCATATCTGTCAGGCATGAATGCCCTTAGTGAAGCCATGCTGGCTGTCACCAACCACCTCATTGATTTCATGTGCCTTAGTATGCTTTCCAGGAGAATCTGCTCCAAGATTTTGCCAGGCACAGAGGTGAGACTGACTGGTCTGCAATTCCCTGAGTCTTTCATTTTCCTCTTCTTGAAAATGTGGATTATGTTACCCTTTTCCCAGTCATCAGGAACTTCACTTGACTATCATGACTTTTCAAATATGACAGACAGTGGATTAGCAACTTCATTTGCCAGCTCCTCCAGGACCCGTGGATGGATTTCACCAAGTCCCATGGACTTGTGCACATTCAGGTTCCTAAAATGATCTTGAACCAGATCCTTTCCTCCAGTGGACCTAAGGTGTTCATTCTCACAGTCCCTGCATTTGTCTCTTGGCACTGAAGACCAGAAGGGCAGGATTAGCAAAAATTTCTCATGTAATTATGCTATCTTTTCGTAGTCCTCTGTGCTACTACCTTCTTCTGCAGCTACTTTATTAAAGCTTTTTTTCCAGCCAGAGAACAAACTGTACTTTACAAATAGTTTATAGATTAATGGGAAAGTTCATTCATGTTCCAGGATTTTCCTGTTGTCACATTATCCATCACAACTTTCAGTTCAAGTTTCTGATCTACTTTTATTTCATTGTTAGAGTAAAACCTGCATCTTTCCCAAGTGAGCTTTCACATACCCAATATTCCCCCTGTGTAGTGTGAAGATCATTCCTTGAATGGGCAGTAAAGACCTGAAAAAGATGGGTGTGGGAATATCAGAAATGAATAAAATGTAGTCAGTGCCTTGCTGGTAACTTCCATTTTTGGAAAGGAAGTAATTGTCAAGTCACATAAGCTACAACATAAAAAATGCTGCCAGTTGTACTTAAATATTAATATCACTTAATGAATTTGTGTGACAATTGCATTTGCAGAACAAGGGAAGGAGTGAAAGAACTCAAAATGGCTTATGACCAAACTGTTACATATCCACTTAGTTTCTTTAGAGCTCAGTGAGGTAAACACGGAGGTAGGAGGCTGCTTGGGATGTTTAGACCCTACTTGTTTTGCTACTCACTGAATTATTCTACTGTGTAAGAAAGAGAACGTAGCCCATTTGTAAAGCAATGAGGTGTTAGGACTCTGGGCTGAGGTTGCCTTTTAAAGTAGATTTGTATAGTAATAATGTGATGGTAGCAGTGATTGGTTTTGAGTGCTGGATCAGAAGCATAGGTAATTTCACATCACCTAGGAGACCTGTTCCACCAAAGTAGAAAGGATATGCATTATCGTGAAGCTGTAGGTGAATCGGTATTATAGACATGCCTAAAATGTCTGCCTGTTCCTGGTCTGACTTTGCACCATGCACAGCTTCCTATATTTCCATTTGTCCTCTTAGCTGAAAGAAAGGGATAAGGGAGGAAGGCAATTGAAGATTGCTAGAAGGTAATTACATGAAATCCCATTACCAGTTTGGGGTTCCTTTCTAGGCAAAGGCACAGCTTAATTTTACTTCTGACCTTTCCAGCAAATACATTTGCTTGTACCTGCAAACCACCTGAGAGGTTTTTGCTCTCAATCTAAATATTGTGCATCCACCAAGAGAATGGTGGTTGGAGAAAGACATCCCAGTGCTGCCCACATTTTTTAGAAAAACGTCACCACAAACCACCTAACACATTCCTTGAATTACAAAAGCTAAGTTTACACACCGTCTATAATGAATAAACCATTTCCAGTGTAAATGCTAGGAAATCCAAGAGAGGTTAGCCTGAGTAATGGAGTTAGAATCAAGCTAATTTGTTTGTGAGATTATTGGCAAGTCCAAAAATCTTCTTCACAGCTTTGTTAGAGAAGTAGAGAAAGTCTGTGTTAGACTCAGAGGCAATTGCAATCAATGTAAATTTGTTTTTATCAATAATCTTGGTTCTGCTGAATGAAATGAGCTATATTCCCAGATGTGTGGCTGAACCTGAAAGTCCAACACAACAAAAGGTCTGCAACAAAAACGTTTGAATCTGTGGAAGTATAAGATGAAAGAGAGGAAGGAGTGATGTGAACAGCCCTGGAGCTGAATGGGAGTATATTAAATACAGAAGGAAGAGCATGATCCACAGTGCTTCTTTACTTTGTTTGATGTGTGCCTGGCAGTATAGGAAATGATGATAAGAACTGTGGGAAAATGTATATGCTCATTTTGGATTTTTTAACTTCTTGAAAAGTTTTAATATCTCGACAGGTCCTTTTCTTTTGCTATCCGTTCTATGCTCTTTCATACTTCTGCCTTCCTTTCACACATTTTCCCCTCCATCACAAATGCCTCTGCTTTTCAGCCATGCTTTACAACATCTATTTCTTCATGCTCTCATTACTCATAGTAGCGAGAGAGTACCATGGTCATGGTATGCTTCCCATGACCATTCCCACCTATGCCCATCTCTCCCCCCTGCTATCTTAGCTGTATTGTTCCATCCCTTTTCTTTCATGGCAGCTTTGAGTGGAAAGCAAAATGGCTGAATTCTTCATCCCACAAAACTGCCTTGTAGCTTTTCTGTTTAATTCACTAGTTGTAAGTGGAAGCAATTTGATGAGATGCTAAGTACAGGATTCAGAGAACCTATGATTTTTCATCTTTCTTACCTACTAAAATGTCCCTTAGTATATCTTCAACTTCATATATAGGCAATAGGGTTTTCCATTTTTGAATGGTTTGGAAAATAATTTTATTCTTCAAATGAAAATTCTGAAACAACATACAGCTTTCTTTTTATTTCAACTAAAAATATCTTATTAGTTAAGGTTTTCAGTGTTAAAAACGTGAAAAGCGAGAGTATGTAATTAAGAATTAGACAACTGGGAGAGGACTCATCTGGCCAGTAGTAGGTGTCTCTGCTACACCTCCATTCAAGGTAATCTCTATAGTCTCATACCACAGTCAGTAGAGAGAGAGAGTAATTTAAAAATAATTATTCATTTAAAAGTAGGTATTTAAAATAGGTGAGATGAATCACACCCTAAATGTACCTATTTCTCTCCACTGACTATAAAGAAAACCTGGAGTGACTAGCTCCGAGGTTGACGCCTACACTATGCATCTAAAGTTAGGTAAATTGATCCCATCCTAGCTGTCATCTTAAACACTCATCATAGCATGTATTTTCTTTTCCTTAAAAAAAAAATAAAAAATTCCAAAGCATAACAACATTTTAAGATAAAAAATATTTCAGCTTGATACTTCCCATAAAAATATTAATTTTTGTTTTGAATTTTCTATTTCCCTTAAAAAGTTCCAGTCTTCATGTAACTATTTTTATTATGAAGAACGCTTTTTATATAAAAAACATGACCTGACTCTCCCTGGCACATAAAAAGTAGAGGGGATGTTCCACTCCAGTTGTCCTTGGCACCAATGCTAATAAAAGCTTCATGCAGTCCAATTTGTATCAGAAGTGGTGGTAATTTCATGGCCAAGTCGTTAGGATTTGGGCTAAGAACTGCAGATCAATTTCACATGGATTCAGTTCTGTTGTCAGGTAGCAATAACTTCTGGTCATTATTGAACTGGACTGGATTTACACCAGTGGCCTAAAAGAGAGAAATTTATTACCAGTTCTTTAATGCATCCAGTCCAGCAAAATAGCCTTGCATCAAAATGTATCATTTATTTCTTTATACCTTCCTGGCAGGAGTGTAACTATTACAAACCACCTCAAACAGAAATAGGATGTAGTTATATAGAGCAATTTAAGCATAATGAAGCTCAGAGCCTTCTAGTACTTTGAGATGACAGGTTTTGTAGGGCATGATATAAGGTGAGGAACAATTGCTTGTCTTATCCCCAGCAAGCAGTCACTGTAAGCATCCTACCTATTCATGTTTGCTGGGTCAGGAGGGATTTTCAGAGCACTTTGAAACCTGCATTAAAATTGTCTTAGACTTTGAAAAGACCTAAGGTAATTTTCTTCTGCCTGCTGTGACTTTCTTTTCCAAGTCCTAAACCTGCATGACTGATAGGTGGGTAATTTCCAAATTTCAACTTACATCCCTCATCTTGGCCAGTAATAAACCTGAGAAGTGTATTGTGGCATGGGGAACAATTGTAGCTCTATGCATTAGTCTTCGTGTTCCTTTTGCATTTGTCCATTCAACACCTTTGGCATTTGTCGTTTCCAAGTCAGATTGAATTAGTTGAGAGAAATTAATGTCTCTTTGTAACCTCTGAATATTTTTTTTCCCAGTGGAGTACTTCCCTAAAAAGTGGTTAAGTTGAACAGCAAGTCAAGATTTGTTGTCAGTAAGGTCAATAGCAAATTCTCTATTGGATCAGTCATTCACTTTCTGTCATTTCACTTAGTACAAGCCCAGGTACTTTTTCATTCATCTCTTTCGTATGTTTTTCCTCAGCCTTTTTTATCTGATTTAAATTTTACTTGCAGTCCTTTATGATTGGTAATTGCAAACCAAGCTTAGTGTTGGTGAATTTGGAATTCTCTGGATTAGAAAGGTTCAATCTCTCCTGGGAACAATTGAAATAAGAAACTCTCTTCCTGCCCACAGACAATAAAAATGCACTCAGTTCTTGTGCAACACCTAAATGTGTGAAACGTGGCAAAAGGTGCAACACACTCACCAGGCTGTTTAGTTCTGGGGAAGCCAATTCCACCTCAAGTTTTGGAGAAGATCCTTACAAATGCCTAACAAGTGCAGTTTAACTTCAGAGACTTTTGGATCACTTAATTTCTATATATTTCAATTCTTACAGAAAAGCTGACAGCAGCATAGCAGGATTTTCTTTGATCTTTTGTTTGCATAGTAAAAGAGACTGGATATTTGTTTGGGCCTTTCAGATGCCCTATTGCATTTGGCTCAGGTTGTCTCATGCCCTGAGTTCAGAAATGTGTTCCAGAACTGAAGACACATAGTTGAGGACTGGGGATGGCTATAGTAACTCATTTCAGGAGGGTTTGCATAGTATCAGTGTTTTCAACAGCACCTTGTCCCAGTCATGTAAAAAGGTCAGAAACCCACTCTTCAAAATTAGCAGGAGATGCCAGCCCTTACCCAGCAACGCTTTGCAGAAAAACACTACCTTTCAATTACTCTCTCCACAGCTGCTGATGGTCACAGGCATTTTAATTTCTCCCTCCCTTGCTTGTTTTCTGGTGTTGACGCTTTTCAACCCTTGAGCTCTGCCGGAAAGGATGCTCTTCAGAGATGAAGATGATATTGCAGAAATACAGCTGATCTTCTTAATAGCCACTTTGGATTTTCCTTTCTTTTCTCTGTGAAAGATTAGTTGTCCTACTTAGTTCCTTATTTTACTTATTTCTTTAGCTTATTCATTTACTTCTGTTTCTAAGCTGCCCTTGAAATTAGACTCATTGTAACAACATAATGTGCAGGCTGTTTGCTGACTGCATCAGATCAAGCTTTATAATATTTTATGTGTATTGAAAGAGCATACATGCTGCCAATAATAAGTATACACTGCCCTTGGCCCCAGCTCCTGCTATGCGCTACAAATCTCAGACATGTGGTCATTACTTTGTCTTAGCTGCAAAATTACTTTTATTGAATAGAAGTTAAGGTATCCTGTTATTTGCACTTCTTTTTTTAGAGTTTTTTGACATTCCTTCCCCTCCTTTTTCTTATCCATTTGTGGAAACCTAATAATGCCCTTTGATTCCTGCAATGCTCTATAGCTGAATTTTCAGCTTAGGTTTGTAATCTGTTTGACACCATACAGTCTGTGAAAATGAAGAGTAGTACTTTCCCAACTGTGTTTTATGATTTTTGCCAATGTCTGGGTTAATACATCATGCATGAACAAATGTACTTATGTGTTTGCAATTTTCAGCTTTTCATTATTTAATGTGAATGAACTGTTTGTAGCCTGCAGGTGGCTTGCAGTGTATTTGTTATGGACACTTTTTGAATCTCATATTATATGATTGACCACACAGTGTATTGTTGTAGTATTTTTTATATTCTATTATTCAGTTTAAATCAAATCTTCCATGGTAAAAACTGGTTGGTCTCCTGGTAAGAAATACTAATTCAAGTATTTTGTTACTTGTGTCTTCCATTCATGTAAAAAAATGTCAGGAGCGTGTCAGATCTGAATACTGCTATTTCATAGCATAAGAAGATGTGTTATAAGGGGGGAAAACAACAAAAAAAAGCCCTCAACAAACCTTTAGGCAACAGTTTATGGGAATGTTTTCAAAACTCTTCCCCACAACCAAGTTTTGTCCATGGAAAAGATGGCTGTTTGCAGTATAGCAGAAATAGAGTGCTGAAAGTAGTTATGTAAATATCCTCTTGTCTATGTATGTCTAGCAAAATTCCCTTCTACATAGAAGGTAAGCCCAAACCTGTTTGTCATGCACTGAAGCTGAAGTGATGAGAAAGTCTGTTGTCCTGGGTTCAGCAGTAGCAGTCATTTTTCTCTTTCTTAGTAGCTGGTGCAGTGCTGTGGTTTTGACTTTCAGCCTGGGAA
>JANHGB010061283.1:0-12420 GCA_026283785.1 Coracopsis vasa
AAACTTCCCCTGTTTAAGTTTTAACCCGTTACCCCTTGTCCTATCACTACAGTCCCTAATGAATAGTCCATCCCCAACATCCCTATAGCCCCACTTCAGATACTGGAAGGCTGCTATGAGGTCTATTAGCTACCTTTAGATGACAAAACACATTGCTCTGGTCTCTAGAAGGGTCATCTGAGATGCCAATAATGATACCAAAAGTCAAAGAATTTCACAGTGGATGAAATTTAAAATGCAAATTAAAAGCTAGACATTTCAGAGCAGTGGTTAAGGATCCTGCATCATCAAATGGTGTCATAAGAGCATTCTGGGCAATTACTGACAATTTTTAAGAGTATTTTTCTTCCCCTGTAATCTTACATAATGCCTTTCATATGTAATACCCTGAGCATATGCAGTATGCAAAACACTCTACCAACTGTATACAGACAGAAATCATTTCGCCATTAAAAGCAGCCATGGCCAGGGTGCAGAATGGTGACCAGATGGTCTGAGCACAGCGCACGCTGCAAGACTAAAAAGCAGGGGAAAATTTTAGCCGAGACTGTCGGGGCAATCCCAGGCTCTTATGAAAAGCACCATGTGGTTTTTAATGCGCACAGAGTGAAGACAGGACCTCTGATTTTAAGATACTACCCCCCAAGATGTAAATTATCCAGAAAGGCATCCTTCATGCTATGAAGTTTCAGCCCATCACTCACGTATATTATTTCAATGCTCGCAAGTCAGATAGGGCGCATTATAAATCTCCAATTATCTCAGGCATGTGCGCAGTTGACTTTTATTTTTAATGATGATAATTTTTTTCTTACTAAGGGTGTCACTAAGGACATGGGGAAACAATTTAGGAGATTTGAAAAAAAAAGGGAAAGATTTGAGCCAAATGCTTTCTTACAGGAAACATTTATTTGCACTCGAGTGTCTCATCTAACAAAGTTCTACCATATTTTCCCACAACAGACAGGAACTTGTCTGCATTAGCATTTTAAGAAACGAATCCTAAAGAGCAGCAAGTGTCAATACCCTGTCACAAATGGGATTGATGGCTCTTAACAGAGCTCTTCTCACATGAGTGCAAATGACACTCTTTTAGTTCATCACAGGCATTTTGGTCAACATAAACTTTCTTATTCTCACATGGCCTTTAAAATCCTTAGGAAAGCAAACCAGAGGGGCTGATCCTGTCCTACCGCAACCAGTGGCAAAACTCCTCTTTGCCTGATGGGAAGCAAAATCAGAACCCAAGTACAAGGAAATGGAATATTATCATTTTCTGCAACCTGATCTTGCAGATCACATCACAAATATAGACCTTAAAAGGTGAGAGAGAAACAAATTGTAGAGAATAAACTGCTTTAAAACCAAAACACACATTCTACATGATCTGGAGGGGATATGTCCTGGCCAAAAAAGAGCTGGTTTTGATCTGACTTTTGTTTTATATTTAGTGCTGCAAACATCTGCTAGCCTTATTACAAATTGCACTTTGGTAGTCATAATTAGTAACCACATGATGCTGTTCTACATGTGACATTCACAAAATCAGAAAAATATGGGACAGTGCAAGCACTCTATTAATGTAGTTTCTGGATGTTATATACAACCACTGTGTGACTCTCTCAGCTTCCCCATCTTCTCCCAATGTAGAAGGATCCCTTTTCCTTTTTATTGCAAGAAACATATTTAATCAAAGTGACAGTTTAGTTACGGATTTCCTCTTGGTGAAGGTTTTGTCACTGGTGATGTCTACCAGCTTGCAAATGAGGAGTGCTGCCTCATGATGACTGAAGGAAATCTGAAAGCCTCTCCCACTCCCAAGCTTAAGTGGACAAATCCGGACACGCAGCAAAGACAACGAAACAAAGCTCAACTAAAACTGTAAAGCTCAAGCTGCTTCAATGTAACACTGGCTACACTTGGCCATGGAACAGAAGTCTCCAGGATTATAGTCGCAGGCAATAATACAATTTAGATAATTAAACATCCATAAAACTCCCAACAAGAACAAGTGCAAAGTCAATGGCAGGGTTTACAGGTACTAGGGGAGAAAAGGAGGGTAAAGAAAAAAGGGATGGTTTGGGAGTCATGCCCCTCTGCTGCATTCCTCATAGCAAATCACTGACCATGAAAAACAGTTTTTCACCCAACAGAAATTTTTTTGGTTTCAAATATGCTCCTGTCAGGACACGTTAAGACCAGGAATGCCAGGCATCATTTGTGAAAAACAAATGAAGTAACCCATTAAGACTGTCCCCAACACTCCCCCCTGCAACCAAACTAAATAAATCAACCTTTGCAGACTGAAAATACTATGAACCCAAAGAAGTCACTGACAGCAATTTTGGTTTAGATGCCCCTTCTCCCAAGACATCAGCTCCTCTGCAGCTAAACCAGCCATGAACACAGAAGTTCACAAGACACCAGTACATCAGTTTTTCAATAGAAGCCTGGCCGCAGTGGACCTCCACCATTTCCCCACTGTTTTGGATTCTCTGGGTGACATCTTCACCAGCATTGGAGCCCTCCCGGCATCAGTGCTGAGATCCATCACCTCCTTAGCACCTCCAGTGGAGCAGCCTGCTCTCAGTCCCTTCATTCCCAGGGGAAGGATTGGGTCCCTGGGGCAAGCAGAGGACTGGTAATGAAAAGAGATTCCTTGCTATCCAGATGTTTCCTCTGTGGCTGGCAAATACGTTAATGTTGTGTGGCCATCATTTGGTTTAGCTCCCAAATGTGCCACCTAAGCTGTGGAGAGCAACAGTTATCACCGCCAGTGGATTTAGCATAACGCCAGAGCTACCAGATGATTTGGTTTGGACTTAGTCATTGATGTCACAACTAACGCTACCACGCTACCATCTGATTCTCTAATTTCCTTCATGTCAAGGCATCCATGTCCTTTCCTCTTCTCATTCACTCCTTGCTTTCCCATCACACCTTCCTCTTTTCTCTTATGCTCCACTCCTTCTCCCTTGGCTCAATTTGTGGGTTAATTTTTATTTTTTTCTCCAGTTATCATGACCTCTTTCTTTTTCCTGAGTCAAAAATATTGACTTGAAAATCTACTAGAAACAAACCAACCAGGTGAGCTGCTTGCACTGACCTTACAAAGACAACATCTCTGGCTAGAGAGCCAAGTCCCTCAATTTCAAAAGTTGCAGGGTAGGAGATAATGGGGGGGCAGTATCCCTTTATGACCCTCTTTCTCTTACACTCCTTCCAGCTGCTGTGGGTCCCCATAGCAGATGAGGCACTGGGTTAGATCTTTAGTTTTGAACCAGCATGGTTTTTCTTCTATTCTTTTTTGAACCTAGGAACCAGGTATCAGCCTCTTCATAGTGGGAAATCTCTCTGTAGTCAACCATAAGAAACTGAGATGAGTGTTGTCTCTGAGGAGTCATCCACACCATCTGCTGGAGACAGGATTATGTTTCCTTAGACCAAACCTTTACAGATGTGTCTCCTGCAGTGGTGATTCCACACAGTTACTGAATTGTCTGCTCCAGCATTTAACTGGTTTTGGTATGAGGAAGTTCTTTAATATCCCATCTAAATCTCCTTTACTGTACATTAAGCTGGATATGTCTATTCCTTACCCTAACAGAGAAAGATTAAAATCTCATTGCCCTCTACTTTCTACTAAACTTGTAGATAGTGTAAGACTGTCACCACTCTATCGACAACTTAAAGGAATTGCATCCTACCAACTTTTCCAGTCATTTCATCCCAATATTATAGAAAACTTAAACCCTCTTCTCTCCAGAGCAAGGCATGCTCTGTTTGCAAGAGGCAACAGGGCAGGCTCTGAATTGTCTGAGAGAAAATGGCAGAGTCCATAAAGCAGGCAGGGCTCCCAAAGGAGATTTATGGCAGAGGCACTCAAGAGCTGTGTTGTCTGAGTGTTTCTCTTGGAAAGCCCTGCTTGTACAGATGCAGCCAGCCCTTACCCCTGTCCTGCTGACAACAGGGCTGTGGTATCGCTCCCGCTTCTCCATCGGGGGGAGGAAGGGGTATATACGGGCAATTAGCATTTCTCAAGAGTGGTGCTGGAGACTGCTAGAAGGAGAAGGGAAAACAAACATAAAATGAAACCCAGGCAAGAGGCTAATATTTCCATCATCAAAGCTGACACTGCACTGTGAGTCCTTTGAGTAACAGAAACTTGATGTGCAAACCCTGTTGAAAGAGAAATCTTTGCATGAGCTTTTCTCATAGGATAATTTTAGATTTCGGCACTTCTTTTCACATGGACAACTTTAAATATGGAATCATTTGCAGACATCCAAGGCCATTAGGTCATGGAATATGACTTCTTCTGAAACAGAGGCCAATGAATTTCACCTACATACCTCCATAAACATTTCTGCAGGAAGAAGTTTGTTCACTAGTGGGAGTTTCTATAGGGAAAACTATACTTGGGAGGACAGGTAGGACCTCCACCAGGAAAACCAGCTCCTTGAACTGCTGGACTTCGACATCAATAGAAAGGTGCTCAGAAAACTATGTGTCCTTCCCTCCCCACCTCTGGGAGGATGTGTACCAACCTCCCAGACAAAGGCATCAGTCCTCACTTCTCCAACTAGACTTGGGCAGGTCCCTCTGAGGCCTTCCAACTATCAGGAAGTGTTCACACCTACTGCCTAGCGTTGCTGGATGGGCACTGTGGCCATCTGTTTGGTTTTGGTTGGAGGCAGGAAGGATTTTGCGACAATAGGAGAGATGACAAGAATGGAGGGTGATGAAGGCTATGGAAAAACTGACACCTCATTTTGATAAGTTTATTAAGAATCTCTACTTCCGCCTTCTTCTGAACAAGAACTATCAAACCTTGGGTTTGTTTCCCATGCAAATTCACACCAAAATGTTCACTCTTTGAGAAGACAGACTGAGAGAAGGAAACAGGAGATCCTGAATGTATTTTGAGTGCTCCAGCATATTTGGATTTTAATAGTTTTCTCTCTTCGTTACAATAAAACTACCTTTCTGCTAGCCTTTTCTGCTAAGCCTCACAAGGAAACAACCTAGGGATGCCCACAGCTCTAGTGCTGCTGCTTAGGAAGGAGATGTGGATTGAAGAAGTGGTTTTCTTTTATTAAATTCCTTTTTTGAGGGTATTACTTGCCCAAGGCTCCCCAAGCTTTGGAATTGCTGATGAGGCAGGGAATGGTGACATCAGAGAGGCAGGGTATCAAAGCTTAATCACAGGAATGTTAGAAAGCTGCTTATCATTCCTAGGCAGTTCTGTATCCTCCCACTGCTCTCCAGAGCTTCCCTGTTTCTGGTGACAGAAGTCACTCCCAGCCTTCCTCCTTCACCATTCTGTTCTCTGTCTCCCTTTCTCTCTCCACACTCAACCCTACCACTCATCTGATGCTCTCTTTGGACTACATCAGTTTTGTGGCTAATTCATGAGATCCTTTGATTATGACCATCAATAGCACTGCCTGGGAAGCTAAAAGGGAGCTGGGGGGGTGGGCAGTCAGAAAGAGGGCCTGATGTAGCTTTGCAGTCCATCCAGAGGGTACTGGGTTGGTTTCTGCTGTACTGAGTTGACATTATCATTCAGCACTGAAATCTTTCACTGAAGATCACTACTTAGTATCAAAGTGAAACCTCTTGCTACATCTCAAAGAAACTTATTGGCCAAAGCAACACACACAAATATTTTCATGCTTGAAAAGTGATGCTTCTGGAGGGGTAAATAAATGTTCAAGCATAATCACAGTTCACACATGTGTTGATGAAAAAGATATCACGGAATTCAAAACAAACCAGCAGAACAATAAAAACAACAATAAACTCAGCAAAACCTTAATTCTGCCTCCCTCCCCCTCTAGGTTAACAAAACCTCTTCAAATCAAGAGAGACCGCACTGGCAGACAACTATGGGAGGCTTTACATTGATGTTTTCTTTCTTTGAAAAGGCTTTAAATGCTTTTCTCATGTTTTTACAAAAGCTTTTACATTTTCCAGGGGTTCTCTTTCTGTCTGAATGCCACCGCTAGCAAAGGAAAGGAAATTCTTCATGTCCTTTTGTTGGAACTACAGCAAGGGCTCCATGAGAAAATTCCGTGTGCATGGAGCCCCGCATGGGCTCCTATTGATGGCAGGGAGGAAAAATCAACCCCAGCCAAGGAAACAAACAGATGTTTAATTCATGGCTGTATCAACAAACCAATATTAATCAATAATAAGATCCATTTGTTACCCCCCAGAGAGGATTGACTGACGGCATTTTCCAAGGCTTGGGTGGGCTGAAATCCAAATCTGGCACTTGTGCATATGGGCATGAAAGCTCATCCCAAAATGGCAGTCACGCAAGCCAAGTGTGCTCTCTACTACCCTATGCTGAGGGCTGGCATCCAGCCTTGACCTAGACATCGGTAACTGGTTAAAGACATGTTTATTACTCTTAGCATCATCCCATTTAAGAGAAAGCTACATCACCATTAAGCAGTACTACTTGTTTTGACACCAGTCCCCAGTATGCTTTCTAAAGGATTATCAAATCATTATGGGCCATGCCCTGCAGAAGACATTGCCCAGAAGTCGCGTGGATCCATCCAACACTCCTCTTACGTCTGAGCTGCAGTTGGTGAAAGCAGAGAGAAAAGGCGAGTGGAAAAAAAGTCAGTAGTTGGGAAATGGAAAGGAAGGGAAGGATTAAATGAAAAGCTCTGCCAGGATGTAGCCATGGGGAGCTAATTCACCATGGGCAGATCAGCTTGAGGGAGGACTGAGTTTAAAGGGTCAGAGTCTAGCAGACAGCTGGTACTCAGCTGGTGATGCTGCTGGTGTGTGCTGCTCCAGCACAGCTTATAAATGACACCAGGATAAGTTCTGGATTTCTTTTTTATTTTATTTTGTTTTTAAGTGACTTGTACAGGAAACTTTTCCTCATCACATGTAAAAGCTGTTCCAATTCCCCAAAGAAAGAGACTTGGCAAGTCAATTACAAGGAAAGTAGAAGTGCTGAAGCATATGAACAAATTTTAACAACATGCAAGCATAACTTTTATTGCCAACAGTAGATGCACACTGGAATTCGAGGAGGGGGGAAGGGAAGAAACCCTGATGAAGTGGCAAAATGCAGTTGTTTTTCTTTATCTACAGAGAACGCTGCGGTTTCATTTGCAGATGAATCACTTTGTTTTGATTTATTCAGTTTGTAAATGGATCTGATTTATTTTCCCAGTGGATTTGAGAGATTTTTTAGTAAAGCAAGTTACCGAGCCAGCTTACAATGAGAAGCAACATAACTGCACCAAAATGTTTGAAGAAGATCAAGTTAGGGTATCACCTGACAGAACATTTTGGCAACAAAACAGAACTAAATCCAAGAATATAAGAACGTAAACAAAAAAGCAAACAAACCACTACGAAAAAAAGAGAGAAAACTAGTATCTAGATAAACCAAACACAGACCCACCAGTTGTTAAAAGACCCTTTAAAGGAAAATCATCTTTTGGAGTGTTCTATTCCAGGGCAATGTAATATCAACTTTGCCAGAGCAATTAAATTGTTTAATAATCAAACCTGGATCTCATTTATGCGGCATATGAACACAGTAAAAGAGAGCGTATGGAAAGTGTGCTGTACAATGAGATGTGGTTTATTGCATATCACAAGTTTGCTGGTAATTAGATAGTTCATATCACAGGAAAGAATGTTAACACCTATCAAATATAATATATACAGCCAGCAGATTTGACATCTTCAATACTCTTTCTATGCTAAGTCTTTATTTTTTTTCAACTTCACGTCCCACTGAGAACATGGAAGTTGAAGATTCAATCCAAATCTCCAGACTTAGTGGAAAGATGCTCCAACTAGCTCAGGGACTCTTGTATCTGGCCGCAGAAGAAAGCTTTCAAAAAGTAAACGTAAATGGTTCTACTCAAACTTACATACAGAGTCTATTATTCTGGCAACAGTCTTAGACTAGAGGTGGGTCTGCTCCAGGCATAAGCAACTTTTCTCAGAGTTTCTACATGAAGAGCATTTTGTGTCCCTTCTTACAGATGTGGCAAATGAACTGAATGCGGATGGTTTTCACCATCACTGTCATAAGAAAGAATACAACGTTTTGCCATTTATACTCTGGCTAGAAAGTGTTCTCTTCAAAACACCTGCCACGCTACACAAAACCTGTGCAACCAAACACAACTCTACAAACCATCTCCCGTCATCAGAAACGCTTTTGTTATGAAGAAGCTTTCATTTTCAGCACAGAGGAATGGATCAGTGCTTGACTTTCTGCCACGGAAGAATTGATTTGGATAACGTGGCCAAATCTCTTGGCAGGAGAGGACTCAAAGTTTATTTTAGCAGCAAGTGGAACACCTCCCACTTAGAAAGCTAGCGTTCCTGCGGCAGGTTGGAAAGAGCTTAAAATAGGCTTTGATGCCTTTGCTCAGCCACATTTCCTCTTCCAGGATTTGTTGGGAAGAGGGGGAGGGAGAGAAGGTAATAGGTCCCAAACCCTTTACTATCTCTTCAGAGCTTGTTGTCTTTTGTAAGTCACAAAGAGCAGATTTTCTTTTGTAAATCCTTAGTAATTAAATGAGTACTTCACTGGCTATATTCTTCAATGGTCTTGTTTCCTAGGTTTTGCCTTTGACAGTCATATTTTGCAAAGGCTGCTAAGATGACTAGGCACCTTACCCTACTTAACACTAAACCAATTGATGCCCGTGCACACTGCATGAAGGAGGAAAAGTTTCATTAATGGCACTTCATTAAAGAACTGCGCTGGAAAGCCCTAAATGTGACCGAACCAACTGAAATCCAGAGCGAGCTGTCTATTAGGAAAGCAACAAAGACAGTTTCGGAAACTGAACTCTGGCTCCACTGCAGCGGATTAGGAAGAGTGATGGGATTAGTGTTTAATGACTTGGGGCAAGAGACAAAGGGAATTTCGACAAAGAGGCTTAGATATGGAAGAATTAACACTCTCTATCCCAGCCATGCCTCTGATGACTTCCAGCATTCTTTCCTGGCTCTGCTGAAGTCTGGGGAGGGTGTGGGGAAACAAAACAAAAAAAGACTAGCAGGGCTTTAATGCCTCCTTAGCCTTTTCTTATCACAGCTCTTTCTGTTTTAACAGAAAGAAAAGATCTTTTAATTTTTCTTAATCAATGCAATAAGCAAAGTTGCTAAGGGCTCGTGCTTCAGCACACTGCAGATGATCGCATTCCCAACCACGCATTCATCAGCGATACTTGCTGATGCGACAGACCTCTCTCCTACTATATAAATTTATACATATATATATATTTCTATATATATACACATGTGTATATTTATATATATTTATACAGCTAAAGCACATACTTTAAAAATGACTTAACAAGGAGTGGAATTTGCTTGCGATTGCACGGACTTGAGAAATCCTCCTTGATTTGGGGTTGTCTTACCTAATGGAGAGCAGGGTGAAACAGGCAGGCATTTGCTCATAGAGTTACAGGCTTTCCCAGAGTGACACAATTGAGGGCAGAACGCGTATTAACAATCAGTAGAGCTCATGAGCCTGACTGTGCATACAGAAGGTGTAACTCCATTGGAGTAACT
The DNA here is from genome assembly GCA_026283785.1 of Coracopsis vasa. Classification (NCBI taxonomy): domain Eukaryota; kingdom Metazoa; phylum Chordata; class Aves; order Psittaciformes; family Psittacidae; genus Coracopsis; species Coracopsis vasa. Next base: position 9,574 of record JANHGB010061283.1, read on the forward strand.
CACAATTTACCTCAGTATAAGAGACAGAGAGAAGGAAGACATTATTTAGGAGAGAATTAGTCATAATAAAGTCATTATTTTGGAGAGAAAACCTCTTGAAGCTGAACCCATTAATTAAATTATTGAAAAAAGCCCAGTAAGGAAGCTGTTCCCCCCTCACCTATGATATGGAGACATTAACACATTTGAGTTCTAATCAGCACTCCAGTCTGACCCTTTGGGCACTAATGTCAAGGAGACACTGCTTAAATAAATACACTGCAAGCACCAAACACCTGTGAGGAATGAGCTTGGGGGAACCTCTCCCAGGGAGTGCTGTGCACCTATGCTGCTCCAGGTGCCTTCACAGCCCGCTGAGCCAAGGGAATCACCTGCACAGCCCTGAATCACGGCCTTTTGTAGCCACTGGTCCATATTCCACAGAGGTAGAGACTGTGCAAAACTTTCCTGCACTGTAAACCCAACTCAACATGTAGCTGTTTTTTTGATTTTGTGTTTTTAAACCAACCCAAAGCGCCCACAGAAAAGCCAGGTATTCATTTCACATGTTAGCCAATATGAAATGCTCCCAGAGCAGCTTTAGACTCCAAAGTATTATTTAACCACCGTGGTTTAGTAGGACAATGGCAGCCCCCTGCCGTAATCCATTCAGGGGCAATACCATCAGTCAGTGTGAAATTAAATACATTACAGGGTAAGAGCTTAATGCGTTTTATAGACAGTTGTTCATCCACATCAAACTTTAGCTTTTAAAATCCTAACATTTGATCCCACAACAGGAACCATGCCTCGAGAATGAGATTGGCACATTTGCACTGCCAGCAGGGCAGAAAAAGCAGAGCGCAGCCTTTAGCGGGAAATGCAATTGCCTGAGAGGGAGAAATACTCGCATCATGAGAGCTCTGTAGAGGAACAGCCATTGGTAATACATAAGCAGGACTGGTAAATATAAACCCAGGGCTGGCTGGCTGGCTATGGGTTATTAGAATCAGCGTTTCTTACCATAGGTTTCACTTATACACCTATACATATTCTAACAATAAAAATAATAGCTTTTATTTTAATTCATCCATACAAATTCTGGTTCTGTAAACTGTTATAAGCGCAATCCTTACATCCCATAAAGTTTGATGGACTTCTTGCATGAGCAGGTGGTATCCCCATACTAGAGTTCACAGGCTCGTGCCTTTACGTTAGCCAAGTGCTCCTCCTTGACCCAGCTGCAAGATCTTGCACAGGGGTTGTGCCCATCCGCCCTCTAAAACTCAAATGCCCCGGCTTCCCTTCACCACAGAAACAGCCTGAGCTGCAAAAATAGTTCATAAAAGAGATGTACAGAAAATACCAAGCCTGTTAGATTCTGCTCTCGGTTACACTTGCTTAATGCAGGAGTAAATTCCATTTGCTTCAGCCGAGTTACTCCGGATATAAATAGGTGTGAGATCAGAACCGGGTCCTTAGAGAGCCTTCTGCCTTCTGTGATGCTGCTTCTTAAAATGAAGCACTGATAAGTCCCAGTGGTAAAAAAAAATATTATTTAAAGTATCTTCAGAGCTATCTGTTGCCCAAAATGGCTTTTAACTGTTGAAAGAACATCAAACATTTAAAAACGCATAATCTGCTCTCAGCACCGGCACACAGTGCCAGGAATATTCGTCAGCCTGATGTTTTTGGATCATATGTCACAGCGGATTATCTGACACTCCATGAACATTGACTGCTTCCTCCAGTTGCGGCTACAAAACTTGTTCTCAGGCATGTCACTGGATGCTACAAGCACCATGAAGTGGACCCTGCCTTCACAGTGAGGGTATTGTATCTCCCCAGCCTATGAGCAAAACTACGCCTTATATCCTGATAATGCCTTCCCCCTTTGAACAGAAGGAGCCAAAAGCAACTTTGATGAGTTTTCTTTAGCGATGAACATTTGGATAACTCTTCAAAATATTCCAGGGCTCCAGATGCTATTTATCCAGTGGTGAGAGTTGAGAGCTGTAAGCCCCACACCTAAAGAAAGGCTTTATTGCCTGGGGTGAGTGGGTGGGAAACTCTTTAGGCTCAAATGGGGTCAGTGAAGCTACAGGCGAGCGCTGCAGCTGACTCCGAATACAAAGGGGGAAGGGCACAAAAAAAAAAGGATGCAGGGAAATCAAAGGGAGAATTGAATTTATTTGCAGGCTTGTGTTGTCTAGTTAAATGGGGACAAGAAGGGGGAGTCCAGGATCCTCCTTTGCAAAACATTTCAGCTAGCCATGAATATTATGATTCACAAAAAAAGTCCTTTTTACTTTTATTCTCCCCTCCCGATACCAAGATTAGTTCTCTAAAAGATACTCCTTTGGCCTCTACCTTCTCTTTTTTCAACTGTGCTTTTCTCAGAAAAATGGGAATCACATCAAACAGGCAAGAGGAAGAAAACCTCTCTGCCCCATAGCCTCTTGCACTACTCCTCCTCTCTTTCTATTCTTTCCTGCTCTTTACTCTGCCCAGCTCAGTCCCTTCTCCACACTGGAGCTCTGGAAGCACTGGAAACACATATATCCCATATACTCTTCCAGAAGACACCCCACTTCTCTGACACCCATGTGCAACTCCTGCACATGCATTGCACTCCCTGTTAATGCACTGGGCAGCCTAGATTCAACAGTTTTAAATCTCCTTCCTTTCTTCCTCTTTTCCTTCACTGGAAGATTGCCAGGTTAAGCCTGCCCCTAAATGTCACCAGTTCCTCTTGATTACATCCCCTCCCAACTGCATGTTCTCAAAGATGATGCCACGTAACTCAACGGCATTGCAGCCCTTCACCCAGCAGTTCATGAAAAGCTCTTAGAAAGATGGTTGTGCACC